>OW203899.1:2072657-2213757 GCA_934046635.1 Buathra laborator | reverse complement strand
ACCAATTCTTGTCGATTTGGCTTCAAGCTGGATAACTCACAAAAAATCGACATAAATCGATCGGACTTCCAGCCAATCGTCGTTTCAGCCCCAAATAAAGGAAACGACGGTATCTCCGAGTCATTCACACCAATTCTTGTCGATTTTGCTTCAAGCTGGATAATTCACGGAAAATCGCCATAAAACGATCGCTCTTCCAGCCAATCATCTTTTCAGGCCCAAATAACGGAAACGACGGTATCTCCGAATCATTAACACCAATTCATGTCGATTCTGCTTCAAGCTGGATAACTCACAAAAAATGGACATAAATCGATCGGACTTCCAGCCAATCGTCTTTTCAGCTCCAAATAACATCAACGATGGTATTCTCCGAGTCATTCACACCAATTCTTGTCGAATTTGCTTTAAGCTCGATAACTCAACAAAAATCCCGATAGATCGATCGGTCTTCGAGCCAATCGTCTTTTCAGCCCCAAATAACAGCAACGATGGTATTCTCCGAGCTTCAAGCTGGATAATTCACGGAAAATCGCCATAAAACGATCGCTCTTCCAGCCAATGTTCTTTTCAGCTCCAAATAACATCAACGATGGTATTCTCCGAGTCATTCACACCAATTCTTGTCGAATTTGCTTTAAGCTCGATAACTCAACAAAATCCCGATAGATCCATCGGTCTTCAAGCCAATCGTCTTTTCAGCCCCAAATAACAGCAACGATGGTATTCTCCGAGTCATTCACACCAATTCTTGTCGAATTTGCTTTAAGCTCGATAACTCAACAAAATCCCGATAGATCCATCGGTCTTCAAGCCAATCGTCTTTTCAGCCCTGAATAACAGCAACGATGGTATCTCCGAGTCATTCAGACCAATTCTTCTCGAATTTGCTTCAAGCTGGATAACTCATGAAAAATCAACATAAATCGATCGGTCTTCGAGCCAATGGTCTTTCCAGCCCCAAATAACAGCAACGATGGTATTCTCCGAGCTTCAAGCTCGATAATTCACGGAAAATCGCCATAAAACGATCGCTCTTCCAGCCAATCGTCTTTTCAGCCCCGAATAACAGCAACGATGGTATCTCCGAGTCATTCGGACCAATTCTTCTGGAATTTGCTTCAAGCTGGATAACTCATGAAAAATCAACATAAATCGATCGGTCTTTTCAGCCCCAAATAACAGCAACGATGGTATTCTCCGAGTCATTCACACCAATTCTTGTCGAATTTGCTTTAAGCTCGATAACTCAACAAAAATCCCGATAGATCGATCGGTCTTCAAGCCAATCGTCTTTTCAGCCCCAAATAACGGAAACGACGGTATCTCCGAGCCATTCACACCAATTCTGGTCGATTTTGCTGCAAGCTGGATAATTCACGGAAAATCGCCATAAAACGATCGCTCTTCCAGCCAATCGTCTTTTCAGCCCCAAATAACAGCAACGATGGTATCTCCGAGTCATTCAGACCAATTCTTGTCGATTTGGCTTCAAGCTGGATAACTCACAAAAAATGGACATAAATCGATCGGACTTCCAGCCAATCGTCGTTTCAGCCCCAAATAACGGAAACGACGGTATCTCCGAGCCATTCACACCAATTCTGGTCGATTTTGCTTGAACCTGGATAATTCACGGAAAATCGCCATAAAACGATCGCTCTTCCAGCCAATCGTCTTTTCAGCCCCAAATAACACCAACGATGGTATCTCCGAGTCATTCAGACCAATTCTTGTCGATTTGGCTTCAAGCTGGATAACTCACAAAAAATCGACATAAATCGATCGGACTTCCAGCCAATCGTCGTTTCAGCCCCAAATAAAGGAAACGACGGTATCTCCGAGTCATTCACACCAATTCTTGTCGATTTTGCTTCAAGCTGGATAATTCACGGAAAATCGCCATAAAACGATCGCTCTTCCAGCCAATCATCTTTTCAGCCCCAAATAACGGAAACGACGGTATCTCCGAATCATTCACACCAATTCATGTCGATTTTGCTTCAAGCTGGATAACTCACAAAAAATGGACATAAATCGATCGGACTTCCAGCCAATCGTCGTTTCAGCCCCAAATAAAGGAAACGACGGTATCTCCGAGTCATTCACACCAATTCTTGTCGATTTTGCTTCAAGCTGGATAATTCACGAAAAATGGACATAAAACGATCGCTCTTCCAGCCAATCATCTTTTCAGCTCCAAATAACATCAACGATGGTATTCTCCGAGTCATTCACACTAATTCTTGTCGATTTTGCATCAACCTGGATAACTCACGAAAAATCGACATAAATCGTTCGGTCTTCCAGCCAATCGTCTCTTCAGCCCCACATCACAGCAACGATTTTATCCCCGAGTGATTTACACCAATTCTTGTCGATTTTGCATCAACCTGGATAACTCACGAAAAATCGACATATATCGATCGGTCTTCATGCGAATCGTGTTTTCAGCCCCAAATAACAGCAACCACGTATCTGCGTGTCATTCACAGCAATTGTTGTCGATTTTCCTTCAAGCTGGATAACTCACGAAAAATCGACATATATCGATCGGTCTTCCAGCCAATCGTCTTTTCAGCCCCAAATAACAGCAACCACGGTATCTCCGAATCATTCACACTAATTCTTGTCGATTTTGCTTCCAGCTGGATAAGTTACGAAAAATCGACATATATCGATCGGTCTTCATGCGAATCGTCTTTTCAGCCCCAAATAACACCAACCACGGTATCTGCGAGTCTTTCACACCAATTCTTGTCGATTTTGCATCAACCTGGATAACTCACGAAAAATCGACATAAATCGTTCGGTCTTCCAGCCAATCGTCTTTTCAGCCCCAAATAACAGTAACCACGGTATCTTCGAATCATTCACACTAATTCTTGGCGATTTTGCTTCCAGCTGGATAAGTTACCAAAAATCGACATATATCGATCGGTCTTCATGCGAATCGTGTTTTCAGCCCCAAATAACAGCAACCACGGTATCTGCGAGTCATTCACACCAATTCTTGTCGATTTTGCTTCCAGCTGGATAACTCACGAAAAATCGACACAAATCGTTCGGTCTTCCAGCCAATCGTCTTTTCAGCCCCAAATAACAGCAACCACGGTATCTCCGAATCATTCACACTAATTCTTGACGATTTTGCTTCCAGCTGGATAAGTTACGAAAAATCGACATATATCGATCGGTCTTCATGCGAATCGTCTTTTCAGCCCCAAATAACACCAACCACGGTATCTGCGAGTCTTTCACACCAATTCTTGTCGATTTTGCATCAACCTGGATAACTCACGAAAAATCGACATAAATCGTTCGGTCTTCCAGCCAATCGTCTTTTCAGCCCCAAATAACAGCAACCACGGTATCTTCGAATCATTCACACTAATTCTTGGCGATTTTGCTTCCAGCTGGATAAGTTACCAAAAATCGACATATATCGATCGGTCTTCATGCGAATCGTGTTTTCAGCCCCAAATAACAGCAACCACGGTATCTGCGAGTCATTCACACCAATTCTTGTCGATTTTGCTTCCAGCTGGATAACTCACGAAAAATCGACATATATCGATCGGTCTTCATGCCAATCGTCTTTTCAGCCCCAAATAACAGCAACCACGGTATCTCCGAATCATTCACACTAATTCTTGTCGATTTTGCTTCAAGCTGGATAACTCACGAAAAATCGACATAAATTGTTCGGTCTTCATGCCAATCGTCTTTTCAGCCCCAAATAACAGCAACCACGGTATCTCCGAATCATTCACACTAATTCTTGTCGATTTTGCTTCCAGCTGGATAAGTTACGAAAAATCGACATATATCGATCGGTCTTCATGCGAATCGTGTTTTCAGCCCCAAATAACAGCAACCACGGTATCCCCGAGTGATTTAGACCAATTCTTGTCAATTTTGCTTCAAGCTGGATAACTCACGAAAAATCGACATATATCGATCTGTCTTTATGCGAATCGTGTTTTCAGCCCCAAATAACAGCAACGACGGTATCTCCGAGTCATTCACATCAATTCTTGTCGATTTTGCATCAACCTGGATAACTCACGAAAAATCGACATAAATCGTTCGGTCTTCCAGTCAATCGTCTTTTCAGCCCCAAGTAACAGCAACCACGGTATCTCCGAATCATTCACACTAATTCTTGTCGATTTTGCTTCCAGCTGGATAAGTTACGAAAAATCGACATATATCGATCGGTCTTCATGCGAATCGTCTTTTCAGCCCCAAATAACACCAACCACGGTATCTGCGAGTCTTTCACACCAATTCTTGTCGATTTTGCATCAACCTGGATAACTCACGAAAAATCGACATAAATCGTTCGGTCTTCCAGCCAATCGTCTTTTCAGCCCCAAATAACAGCAACCACGGTATCTGCGAGTCATTCACACCAATTCTTGTCGATTTTGCTTCAAGCTGGATAACCCACGAAAAATTGACATATATCGATCGGTCTTCCAGCCAATCGTCTTTTCAGCCCCAAATAACAGCAACCACGGTATCTGCGAGTCATTCACACCAATTCTTGTCGATTTTGCTTCAAGCTGGATAACTCACGAAAAATCGACACAAATCGTTCGGTCTTCCAGCCAATCGTCTTTTCAGCCCCAAATAACAGCAACCACGGTATCTCCGAATCATTCACACTAATTCTTGTCGATTTTGCTTCCAGCTGGATAAGTTACGAAAAATCGACATATATCGATCGGTCTTTATGCGAATCGTGTTTTCAGCCCCAAATAACAGCAACGACGGTATCTCCGAGTCATTCACATCAATTCTTGTCGATTTTGCATCAACCTGGATAACTCACGAAAAATCGACATAAATCGTTCGGTCTTCCAGTCAATCGTCTTTTCAGCCCCAAATAACAGCAACCACGGTATCTCCGAATCATTCACACTAATTCTTGTCGATTTTGCTTCAAGCTGGATAACTCACGAAAAATCGACATAAATCGTTCGGTCTTCCAGCCAATCGTCTTTTCAGCCCCAAATAACAGCAACCACGGTATCTGCGAGTCATTCACACCAATTCTTGTCGATTTTGCTTCAAGCTGGATAACCCACGAAAAATCGACATATATCGATCGGTCTTCCAGCCAATCGTCTTTTCAGCCCCAAATAACAGCAACCACGGTATCTCCGAATCATTCACACTAATTCTTGTCGATTTTGCTTCCAGCTGGATAAGTTACGAAAAATCGACATATATCGATCGGTCTTCATGCGAATCGTGTTTTCAGCCCCAAATAACAGCAACCACGGTATCCCCGAGTGATTTACACCAATTCTGGTCAATTTTGCTTCAACCTGGATAACTCACGAAAAATCGACACAAATCGTTCGGTCTTCCAGCCAATCGTCTTTTCAGCCCCAAATAACAGCAACGATGGTATTCTCCGAGCTTCAAGCTGGATAATTCACGGAAAATCGCCATAAAACGATCGCTCTTCCAGCCAATCGTCTTTTCAGCCCCAAATAACACCAACGATGGTATCTCCGAGTCATTCAGACCAATTCTTCTCGAATTTGCTTCAAGCTGGATAACTCATGAAAAATTAACATAAATCGATCGGTCTTCGAGCCAATGGTCTTTCCAGCCCCAAATAACAGCAACGATGGTATTCTCCGAGCTTCAAGCTGGATAATTCACGGAAAAATCGCCATAAAACGATCGCTCTTCCAGCCAATCGTCTTTTCAGCCCCAAATAACACCAACGATGGTATCTCCGAGTCATTCAGACCAATTCTTGTCGATTTGGCTTCAAGCTGGATAACTCACAAAAAATCGACATAAATCGATCGGACTTCCAGCCAATCGTCTTTTCAGCCCCAAATAACACCAACGATGGTATCTCCGAGTCATTCAGACCAATTCTTGTCGATTTGGCTTCAAGCTGGATAACTCACAAAAAATCGACATAAATCGATCGGACTTCCAGCCAATCGTCGTTTCAGCCCCAAATAACGGAAACGACGGTATCTCCGAGCCATTCACACCAATTCTGGTCGATTTTGCTTGAACCTGGATAATTCACGGAAAATCGCCATAAAACGATCGCTCTTCCAGCCAATCGTCTTTTCAGCCCCAAATAACACCAACGATGGTATCTCCGAGTCATTCAGACCAATTCTTGTCGATTTGGCTTCAAGCTGGATAACTCACAAAAAATCGACATAAATCGATCGGACTTCCAGCCAATCGTCGTTTCAGCCCCAAATAAAGGAAACGACGGTATCTCCGAGTCATTCACACCAATTCTTGTCGATTTTGCTTCAAGCTGGATAATTCACGAAAAATGGACATAAAACGATCGCTCTTCCAGCCAATCGTCTTTTCAGCTCCAAATAACATCAACGATGGTATTCTCCGAGTCATTCACACCAATTCGTGTCGAATTTGCTTTAAGCTCGATAACTCAACAAAATCCCGAGAGATCCATCGGTCTTCAAGCCAATCGTCTTTTCAGCCCCAAATAACAGCAACGATGGTATTCTCCGAGTCATTCACACCAATTCTTGTCGAATTTGCTTTAAGCTCGATAACTCAACAAAATCCCGATAGATCCATCGGTCTTCAAGCCAATCGTCTTTTCAGCCCAAAATAACAGCAACGATGGTATTCTCCGAGTCATTCACACCAATTCTTGTCGAATTTGCTTTAAGCTCGATAACTCAACAAAAATCCCGATAGATCGATCGGACTTCCAGCCAATCGTCGTTTCAGCCCCAAATAAAGGAAACGACGGTATCTCCGAGTCATTCACACCAATTCTTGTCGATTTTGCTTCAAGCTGGATAATTCACGGAAAATCGCCATAAAACGATCGCTCTTCCAGCCAATCGTCTTTTCAGCCCCAAATAACACCAACGATGGTATCTCCGAGTCATTCAGACCAATTCTCGTCGATTTGGCTTCAAGCTGGATAACTCACAAACAATCGACATAAATCGATCGGACTTCCAGCCAATCATCTTTTCAGCCCCAAATAACGGAAACGACGGTATCTCCGAGCCATTCACACCAATTCTTGTCGATTTTGCTTCAAGCTGGATAATTCACGGAAAATCGCCATAAAACGATCGGACTTCCAGCCAATCATCTTTTCAGCCCCAAATAACGGAAACGACGGTATCTCCGAGCCATTCACACCAATTCTTGTCGATTTTGCTTCAAGCTGGATAATTCACGGAAAATCGCCATAAAACGATCGCTCTTCCAGCCAATCATCTTTTCAGCCCCAAATAACGGAAAGGATGGTATTCTCCGAGTCATTCACACCAATTCTTGTCGAATTTGCTTTAAGCTCGATAACTCAACAAAATCCCGATAGATCCATCGGTCTTCAAGCCAATCGTCTTTTCAGCCCCAAATAACACCAACGATGGTATCTCCGAGTCATTCAGACCAATTCTTGTCGATTTGGCTTCAAGCTGGATAACTCACAAAAAATCGACATAAATCGATCGGACTTCCAGCCAATCGTCGTTTCAGCCCCAAATAAAGGAAACGACGGTATCTCCGAGCCATTCACACCAATTCTGGTCGATTTTGCTTCAAGCTTGATAATTCACGGAAAATCGCCATAAAACGATCGCTCTTCCAGCCAATCGTCTTTTCAGTCCTGAATAACAACAACGATGGTATCTCCGAGTCATTCAGACCAATTCTTGTCGAATTTGCTTTAAGCTCGATAACTCAACAAAATCCCGATAGATCCATCGGTCTTCAAGCCAATCGTCTTTTCAGCCCTGAATAACAGCAACGATGGTATCTCCGAGTCATTCAGACCAATTCTTCTCGAATTTGCTTCAAGCTGGATAACTCATGAAAAATCAACATAAATCGATCGGTCTTCGAGCCAATCGTCTTTTCAGCCCCAAATAACAGCAACGATGGTATTCTCCGAGCTTCAAGCTGGATAATTCACGAAAAATGGACATAAAACGATCGCTCTTCCAGCCAATCGTCTTTTCAGCTCCAAATAACATCAACGATGGTATTCTTCGAGTCATTCACACCAATTCTTGTCGAATTTGCTTTAAGCTCGATAACTCAACAAAATCCCGATAGATCCATCGGTCTTCAAGCCAATCGTCTTTTCAGCCCCAAATAACAGCAACGATGGTATTTCACACCAATTCTTGTCGAATTTGCTTTAAGCTCGATAACTCAACAAAAATCCCGATAGATCGATCGGTCTTCAAGCCAATCGTCTTTTCAGCCCCAAATAACGGAAACGACGGTATCTCCGAGCCATTCACACCAATTCTGGTCGATTTTGCTTCAAGCTGGATAATTCACGGAAAACCGCCATAAAACGATCGCTCTTCCAGCCAATCGTCTTTTCAGCCCCAAATAACACCAACGATGGTATCTCCGAGTCATTCAGACCAATTCTTGTCGATTTGGCTTCAAGCTGGATAACTAACTCACAAAAAATCGACATAAAGCCCCAAATAAAGGAAACGACGGTATCTCCGAGTCATTCACACCAATTCTTGTCGATTTTGCTTCAAGCTGGATAATTCACGGAAAATCGCCATAAAACGATCGCTCTTCCAGCCAATCATCTTTTCAGCCCCAAATAACGGAAACGACGGTATCTCCGAATCATTCACACCAATTCATGTCGATTTTGCTTCAAGCTGGATAACTCACAAAAAATGGACATAAATCGATCGGACTTCCAGCCAATCGTCGTTTCAGCCCCAAATAAAGGAAACGACGGTATCTCCGAGTCATTCACACCAATTCTTGTCGATTTTGCTTCAAGCTGGATAATTCACGAAAAATGGACATAAAACGATCGCTCTTCCAACCAATCGTCTTTTCAGCTCCAAATAACATCAACGATGGTATTCTCCGAGTCATTCACACCAATTCTTGTCGAATTTGCTTTAAGCTCGATAACTCAACAAAATCCCGATAGATCCATCGGTCTTCAAGCCAATCGTCTTTTCAGCCCCAAATAACACCAACGATGGTATCTCCGAGTCATTCAGACCAATTCTTGTCGATTTGGCTTCAAGCTGGATAACTCACAAAAAATCGACATAAATCGATCGGACTTCCAGCCAATCGTCGTTTCAGCCCCAAATAAAGGAAACGACGGTATCTCCGAGCCATTCACACCAATTCTGGTCGATTTTGCTTCAAGCTTGATAATTCACGGAAAATCGCCATAAAACGATCGCTCTTCCAGCCAATCGTCTTTTCAGTCCTGAATAACAACAACGATGGTATCTCCGAGTCATTCAGACCAATTCTTGTCGAATTTGCTTCAAGCTGGATAATTCACGGAAAATCGCCATAAAACGATCGCTCTTCCAGCCAATCATCTTTTCAGCCCCAAATAACGGAAACGACGGTATCTCCGAATCATTCACACCAATTCATGTCGATTTTGCTTCAAGCTGGATAACTCACAAAAAATGGACATAAATCGATCGGACTTCCAGCCAATCGTCGTTTCAGCCCCAAATAAAGGAAACGACGGTATCTCCGAGTCATTCACACCAATTCTTGTCGATTTTGCTTCAAGCTGGATAATTCACGAAAAATGGACATAAAACGATCGCTCTTCCAGCCAATCATCTTTTCAGCTCCAAATAACATCAACGATGGTATTCTCCGAGTCATTCACACCAATTCTTGTCGAATTTGCTTTAAGCTCGATAACTCAACAAAAATCCCGATAGATCGATCGGTCTTCAAGCCAATCGTCTTTTCAGCCCCAAATAACGGAAACGACGGTATCTCCGAGCCATTCACACCAATTCTGGTCGATTTTGCTTCAAGCTGGATAATTCACGGAAAATCGCCATAAAACGATCGCTCTTCCAGCCAATCGTCTTTTCAGCCCCAAATAACACCAACGATGGTATCTCCGAGTCATTCAGACCAATTCTTGTCGATTTGGCTTCAAGCTGGATAACTCACAAAAAATCGACATAAATCGATCGGACTTCCAGCCAATCGTCGTTTCAGCCCCAAATAAAGGAAACGACGGTATCTCCGAGTCATTCACACCAATTCTTGTCGATTTTGCTTCAAGCTGGATAATTCACGAAAAATGGACATAAAACGATCGCTCTTCCAGCCAATCGTCTTTTCAGCTCCAAATAACATCAACGATGGTATTCTCCGAGTCATTCACACCAATTCTTGTCGAATTTGCTTTAAGCTCGATAACTCAACAAAATCCCGATAGATCCATCGGTCTTCAAGCCAATCGTCTTTTCAGCCCCAAATAACACCAACGATGGTATCTCCGAGTCATTCAGACCAATTCTTGTCGATTTGGCTTCAAGCTGGATAACTCACAAAAAATCGACATAAATCGATCGGACTTCCAGCCAATCGTCGTTTCAGCCCCAAATAAAGGAAACGACGGTATCTCCGAGTCATTCACACCAATTGTTGTCGATTTTGCTTCAAGCTGGATAATTCACGAAAAATGGACATAAAACGATCGCTCTTCCAGCCAATCGTCTTTTCAGCTCCAAATAACATCAACGATGGTATTCTCCGAGTCATTCACACCAATTCTTGTCGAATTTGCTTTAAGCTCGATAACTCAACAAAAATCCCGATAGATCGATCGGTCTTCGAGCCAATCGTCTTTTCAGCACCAAATAACAGCAACGATGGTATTCTCCGAGCTTCAAGCTGGATATTTCACGGAAAATCGCCATAAAACGATCGCTCTTCCAGCCAATCGTCTTTTCAGCCCCAAATAACACCAACGATGGTATCTCCGAGTCATTCAGACCAATTCTTGTCGATTTGGCTTCAAGCTGGATAACTCACAAAAAATCGACATAAATCGATCGGACTTCCAGCCAATCGTCGTTTCAGCCCCAAATAAAGGAAACGACGGTATCTCCGAGTCATTCACACCAATTCTTGTCGATTTTGCTTCAAGCTGGATAATTCACGGAAAATCGCCATAAAACGATCGCTCTTCCAGCCAATCGTCTTTTCAGCCCCAAATAACACCAACGATGGTATCTCCGAGTCATTCAGACCAATTCTTGTCGATTTGGCTTCAAGCTGGATAACTAACTCACAAAAAATCGACATAAAGCCCCAAATAAAGGAAACGACGGTATCTCCGAGTCATTCACACCAATTCTTGTCGATTTTGCTTCAAGCTGGATAATTCACGGAAAATCGCCATAAAACGATCGCTCTTCCAGCCAATCATCTTTTCAGCCCCAAATAACGGGAAACGACGGTATCTCCGAATCATTCACACCAATTCATGTCGATTTTGCTTCAAGCTGGATAACTCACAAAAAATGGACATAAATCGATCGGACTTCCAGCCAATCGTCGTTTCAGCCCCAAATAAAGGAAACGACGGTATCTCCGAGTCATTCACACCAATTCTTGTCGATTTTGCTTCAAGCTGGATAATTCACGAAAAATGGACATAAAACGATCGCTCTTCCAGCCAATCATCTTTTCAGCTCCAAATAACATCAACGATGGTATTCTCCGAGTCATTCACACCAATTCTTGTCGAATTTGCTTTAAGCTCGATAACTCAACAAAAATCCCGATAGATCGATCGGTCTTCAAGCCAATCGTCTTTTCAGCCCCAAATAACGGAAACGACGGTATCTCCGAGCCATTCACACCAATTCTGGTCGATTTTGCTTCAAGCTGGATAATTCACGGAAAACCGCCATAAAACGATCGCTCTTCCAGCCAATCGTCTTTTCAGCCCCGAATAACAGCAACGATGGTATCTCCGAGTCATTCAGACCAATTCTTCTCGAATTTGCTTTAAGCTCGATAACTCAACAAAATCCCGATAGATCCATCGGCCTTCAAGCCAATCGTCTTTTCAGCCCTGAATAACAGCAACGATGGTATCTCCGAGTCATTCAGACCAATTCTTCTCGAATTTGCTTCAAGCTGGATAACTCATGAAAAATCAACATAAATCGATCGGTCTTCGAGCCAATGGTCTTTCCAGCCCCAAATAACAGCAACGATGGTATTCTCCGAGCTTCAAGCTGGATAATTCACGAAAAATCGCCATAAAACGATCGCTCTTCCAGCCAATCGTCTTTTCAGCCCCAAATAACACCAACGATGGTATCTCCGAGTCATTCAGACCAATTCTTGTCGATTTGGCTTCAAGCTGGATAACTCACAAAAAATCGACATAAATCGATCGGACTTCCAGCCAATCGTCTTTTCAGCCCCAAATAACACCAACGATGGTATCTCCGAGTCATTCAGACCAATTCTTGTCGATTTGGCTTCAAGCTGGATAACTCACAAAAAATCGACATAAATCGATCGGACTTCCAGCCAATCGTCGTTTCAGCCCCAAATAACGGAAACGACGGTATCTCCGAGCCATTCACACCAATTCTGGTCGATTTTGCTTGAACCTGGATAATTCACGGAAAATCGCCATAAAACGATCGCTCTTCCAGCCAATCGTCTTTTCAGCCCCAAATAACACCAACGATGGTATCTCCGAGTCATTCAGACCAATTCTTGTCGATTTGGCTTCAAGCTGGATAACTCACAAAAAATCGACATAAATCGATCGGACTTCCAGCCAATCGTCGTTTCAGCCCCAAATAAAGGAAACGACGGTATCTCCGAGTCATTCACACCAATTCTTGTCGATTTTGCTTCAAGCTGGATTATTCACGAAAATGGACATAAAACGATCGCTCTTCCAGCCAATCGTCTTTTCAGCTCCAAATAACATCAACGATGGTATTCTCCGAGTCATTCACACCAATTCTTGTCGAATTTGCTTTAAGCTCGATAACTCAACAAAATCCCGAGAGATCCATCGGTCTTCAAGCCAATCGTCTTTTCAGCCCCAAATAACAGCAACGATGGTATTCTCCGAGTCATTCACACCAATTCTTGTCGAATTTGCTTTAAGCTCGATAACTCAACAAAATCCCGATAGATCCATCGGTCTTCAAGCCAATCGTCTTTTCAGCCCTGAATAACAGCAACGATGGTATCTCCGAGTCATTCAGACCAATTCTTCTCGAATTTGCTTCAAGCTGGATAACTCATGAAAAATCAACATAAATCGATCGGTCTTCGAGCCAATGGTCTTTCCAGCCCCAAATAACAGCAACGATGGTATTCTCCGAGCTTCAAGCTGGATAATTCACGGAAAATCGCCATAAAACGATCGCTCTTCCAGCCAATCGTCTTTTCAGCCCCGAATAACAGCAACGATGGTATCTCCGAGTCATTCGGACCAATTATTCTGGAATTTGCTTCAAGCTGGATAACTCATGAAAAATCAACATAAATCGATCGGTCTTCCAGCCAATCGTCTTTTCAGCCCCAAATAACAGCAACGATGGTATTCTCCGAGTCATTCACACCAATTCTTGTCGAATTTGCTTTAAGCTCGATAACTCAACAAAAATCCCGATAGATCGATCGGTCTTCAAGCCAATCGTCTTTTCAGTCCCAAATAACACCAACGATGGTATCTCCGAGTCATTCAGACCAATTCTTGTCGATTTGGCTTCAAGCTGGATAACTCACAAAAAATCGACATAAATCGATCGGACTTCCAGCCAATCGTCGTTTCAGCCCCAAATAAAGGAAACGACGGTATCTCCGAGTCATTCACACCAATTCTTGTCGATTTTGCTTCAAGCTGGATAATTCACGGAAAATCGCCATAAAACGATCGCTCTTCCAGCCAATCATCTTTTCAGCCCCAAATAACGGAAACGACGGTATCTCCGAATCATTCACACCAATTCATGTCGATTTTGCTTCAAGCTGGATAACTCACAAAAAATGGACATAAATCGATCGGACTTCCAGCCAATCGTCGTTTCAGCCCCAAATAAAGGAAACGACGGTATCTCCGAGTCATTCACACCAATTCTTGTCGATTTTGCTTTAAGCTCGATAACTCAACAAAATCCCGAGAGATCCATCGGTCTTCAAGCCAATCGTCTTTTCAGCCCCAAATAACAGCAACGATGGTATTCTCCGAGTCATTCACACCAATTCTTGTCGAATTTGCTTTAAGCTCGATAACTCAACAAAATCCCGATAGATCCATCGGTCTTCAAGCCAATCGTCTTTTCAGCCCTGAATAACAGCAACGATGGTATCTCCGAGTCATTCAGACCAATTCTTCTCGAATTTGCTTCAAGCTGGATAACTCATGAAAAATCAACATAAATCGATCGGTCTTCGAGCCAATGGTCTTTCCAGCCCCAAATAACAGCAACGATGGTATTCTCCGAGCTTCAAGCTGGATAATTCACGGAAAATCGCCATAAAACGATCGCTCTTCCAGCCAATCGTCTTTTCAGCCCGAATAACAGCAACGATGGTATCTCCGAGTCATTCGGACCAATTATTCTGGAATTTGCTTCAAGCTGGATAACTCATGAAAAATCAACATAAATCGATCGGTCTTCCAGCCAATCGTCTTTCAGCCCCAAATAACAGCAACGATGGTATTCTCCGAGTCATTCACACCAATTCTTGTCGAATTTGCTTTAAGCTCGATAACTCAACAAAAATCCCGATAGATCGATCGGTCTTCAAGCCAATCGTCTTTTCAGCCCCAAATAACGGAAACGACGGTATCTCCGAGCCATTCACACCAATTCTGGTCGATTTTGCTGCAAGCTGGATAATTCACGGAAAATCGCCATAAAACGATCGCTCTTCCAGCCAATCGTCTTTTCAGCCCCAAATAACACCAACGATGGTATCTCCGAGTCATTCAGACCAATTCTTGTCGATTTGGCTTCAAGCTGGATAACTCACAAAAAATCGACATAAATCGATCGGACTTCCAGCCAATCGTCTTTTCAGCCCCGAATAACAGCAACGATGGTATCTCCGAGTCATTCGGACCAATTATTCTGGAATTTGCTTCAAGCTGGATAACTCATGAAAAATCAACATAAATCGATCGGTCTTCCAGCCAATCGTCTTTTCAGCCCCAAATAACAGCAACGATGGTATCTCCGAGTCATTCAGACCAATTCTTGTCGAATTTGCTTTAAGCTCGATAACTCAACAAAAATCCCGATAGATCGATCGGTCTTCAAGCCAATCGTCTTTTCAGCCCCAAATAACGGAAACGACGGTATCTCCGAGCCATTCACACCAATTCTGGTCGATTTTGCTTCAAGCTGGATAATTCACGGAAAATCGCCATAAAACGATCGCTCTTCCAGCCAATCGTCTTTTCAGCCCCAAATAAAGGAAACGACGGTATCTCCGAGTCATTCACACCATTTCATGTCGATTTTGCTTCAAGCTGGATAATTCACAAAAAATGGACATAAATCGATCGGACTTCCAGCCAATCGTCGTTTCAGCCCCAAATAAAGGAAACGACGGTATCTCCGAGTCATTCACACCAATTCTTGTCGAATTTGCTTTAAGCTCGATAACTCAACAAAATCCCGATAAGATCCATCGGTCTTCAAGCCAATCGTCTTTTCAGCCCTGAATAACAGCAACGATGGTATCTCCGAGTCATTCAGACCAATTCTTCTCGAATTTACTTCAAGCTGGATAACTCATGAAAAATCAACATAAATCGATCGGTCTTCGAGCCAATGGTCTTTCCAGCCCCAAATAACAGCAACGATGGTATTCTCCGAGCTTCAAGCTGGATAATTCACGGAAAATCGCCATAAAACGATCGCTCTTCCAGCCAATCGTCTTTTCAGCCCCGAATAACAGCAACGATGGTATCTCCGAGTCATTCGGACCAATTATTCTGGAATTTGCTTCAAGATGGATAACTCATGAAAAATCAACATAAATCGATCGGTCTTCCAGCCAATCGTCTTTTCAGCCCCAAATAACAGCAACGATGGTATTCTCCGAGTCATTCACACCAATTCTTGTCGAATTTGCTTTAAGCTCGATAACTCAACAAAATCCCGATAGATCCATCGGTCTTCAAGCCAATCGTCTTTTCAGCCCCAAATAACGGAAACGACGGTATCTCCGAGCCATTCACACCAATTCTGGTCGATTTTGCTGCAAGCTGGATAATTCCACGGAAAATCGCCATAAAACGATCGCTCTTCCAGCCAATCGTCTTTTCAGCCCCAAATAACACCAACGATGGTATCTCCGAGTCATTCAGACCAATTCTTGTCGATTTGGCTTCAAGCTGGATAACTCACAAAAAATCGACATAAATCGATCGGACTTCCAGCCAATCGTCGTTTCAGCCCCAAATAAAGGAAACGACGGTATCTCCGAGTCATTCACATCAATTCTTGTCGATTTTGCTTCAAGCTGGATAATTCACGGAAAATCGCCATAAAACGATCGCTCTTCCAGCCAATCATCTTTTCAGCCCTAAATAACGGAAACGACGGTATCTCCGAATCATTCACACCAATTCATGTCGATTTTGCTTCAAGCTGGATAACTTACAAAAAATGGACATAAATCGATCGGACTTCCAGCCAATCGTCGTTTCAGCCCCAAATAACACCAACGATGGTATCTCCGAGTCATTCAGACCAATTCTTGTCGATTTGGCTTCAAGCTGGATAACTCACAAAAAATCGACATAAAACGATCGCTCTTCCAGCCAATCGTCTTTTCAGCTCCAAATAACATCAACGATGGTATTCTCCGAGTCATTCACACCAATTCTTGTCGAATTTGCTTTAAGCTCGATAACTCAACAAAATCCCGATAGATCCATCGGTCTTCAAGCCAATCGTCTTTTCAGCCCTGAATAACAGCAACGATGGTATCTCCGAGTCATTCAGACCAATTCTTCTCGAATTTGCTTCAAGCTGGATAACTCATGAAAAATCAACATAAATCGATCGGTCTTCGAGCCAATGGTCTTTCCAGCCCGAAATAACAGCAACGATGGTATCTCCGAGTCATTCGGACCAATTCTGGAATTTGCTTCAAGCTGGATAACTCACGAAAAATGGACATAAAACGATCGGTCTTCCAGCCAATCGTCTTTTCAGCCCCAAATAACAGCAACGATGGTATTCTCCGAGTCATTCACACCAATTCTTGTCGAATTTGCTTTAAGCTCGATAACTCAACAAAAATCCCGATAGATCGATCGGTCTTCAAGCCAATCGTCTTTTCAGCCCCAAATAACGGAAACGACGGTATCTCCGAGCCATTCACACCAATTCTGGTCGATTTTGCTTCAAGCTGGATAATTCACGGAAAATCGCCGATAAAACGATCGCTCTTCCAGCCAATCGTCTTTTCAGCCCCAAATAACACCAACGATGGTATCTCCGAGTCATTCAGACCAATTCTTGTCGATTTGGCTTCAAGCTGGATAACTCACAAAAAATCGACATAAATCGATCGGACTTCCAGCCAATCGTCTTTTCAGCCCCAAATAACACCAACGATGGTATCTCCGAGTCATTCAGACCAATTCTTGTCGATTTGGCTTCAAGCTGGATAACTCACAAAAAATCGACATAAATCGATCGGACTTCCAGCCAATCGTCTTTTCAGCCCCAAATAACACCAACGATGGTATCTCCGAGTCATTCAGACCAATTCTTGTCGATTTGGCTTCAAGCTGGATAACTCACAAAAAATCGACATAAATCGATCGGACTTCCAGCCAATCGTCGTTTCAGCCCCAAATAAAGGAAACGACGGTATCTCCGAGTCATTCACACCAATTCTTGTCGATTTTGCTTCAAGCTGGATAATTCACGAAAAATGGACATAAAACGATCGCTCTTCCAGCCAATCATCTTTTCAGCTCCAAATAACATCAACGATGGTATTCTCCGAGTCATTCACACCAATTCTTGTCGAATTTGCTTTAAGCTCGATAACTCAACAAAATCCCGATAAGATCCATCGGTCTTCAAGCCAATCGTCTTTTCAGCCCTGAATAACAGCAACGATGGTATCTCCGAGTCATTCAGACCAATTCTTCTCGAATTTGCTTCAAGCTGGATAACTCATGAAAAATCAACATAAATCGATCGGTCTTCGAGCCAATGGTCTTTCCAGCCCCAAATAACAGCAACGATGGTATTCTCCGAGCTTCAAGCTGGATAATTCACGGAAAATCGCCATAAAACGATCGCTCTTCCAGCCAATCGTCTTTTCAGCCCCGAATAACAGCAACGATGGTATCTCCGAGTCATTCGGACCAATTATTCTGGAATTTGCTTCAAGCTGGATAACTCATGAAAAATCAACATAAATCGATCGGTCTTCCAGCCAATCGTCTTTTCAGCCCCAAATAACAGCAACGATGGGATTCTCCGAGTCATTCACACCAATTCTTGTCGAATTTGCTTTAAGCTCGATAACTCAACAAAAATCCCGATAGATCGATCGGTCTTCAAGCCAATCGTCTTTTCAGCCCCAAATAACGGAAACGACGGTATCTCCGAGCCATTCACACCAATTCTGGTCGATTTTGCTTCAAGCTGGATAATTCACGGAAAATCGCCATAAAACGATCGCTCTTCCAGCCAATCGTCTTTTCAGCCCCAAATAACACCAACGATGGTATCTCCGAGTCATTCAGACCAATTCTTGTCGATTTGGCTTCAAGCTGGATAACTCACAAAAAATCGACATAAATCGATCGGACTTCCAGCCAATCGTCTTTTCAGCCCCAAATAACACCAACGATGGTATCTCCGAGTCATTCAGACCAATTCTTGTCGATTTGGCTTCAAGCTGGATAACTCACGAAAAATCGACATAAAACGATCGCTCTTCCAGCCAATCGTCTTTTCAGCTCCAAATAACATCAACGATGGTATTCTCCGAGTCATTCACACCAATTATTGTCGAATTTGCTTTAAGCTCGATAACTCAACAAAAATCCCGATAGATCCATCGGTCTTCAAGCCAATCGTCTTTTCAGCCCAAAATAACAGCAACGATGGTATTCTCCGAGTCATTCACACCAATTCTTGTCGAATTTGCTTTAAGCTCGATAACTCAACAAAAATCCCGATAGATCGATCGGTCTTCAAGCCAATCGTCTTTTCAGCCCCAAATAACGGAAACGACGGTATCTCCGAGCCATTCACACCAATTCTGGTCGATTTTGCTTCAAGCTGGATAATTCACGGAAAACCGCCATAAAACGATCGCTCTTCCAGCCAATCGTCTTTTCAGCCCCGAATAACAGCAACGATGGTATCTCCGAGTCATTCAGACCAATTCTTCTCGAATTTGCTTTAAGCTCGATAACTCAACAAAATCCCGATAGATCCATCGGTCTTCAAGCCAATCGTCTTTTCAGCCCTGAATAACAGCAACGATGGTATCTCCGAGTCATTCAGACCAATTCTTCTCGAATTTGCTTCAAGCTGGATAACTCATGAAAAATTAACAAATCGATCGGTCTTCGAGCCAATGGTCTTTCCAGCCCCAAATAACAGCAACGATGGTATTCTCCGAGCTTCAAGCTGGATAATTCACGAAAAATCGCCATAAAACGATCGCTCTTCCAGCCAATCGTCTTTTCAGCCCCAAACAACAGCAACGATGGTATCTCCGAGTCATTCAGACCAATTCTTGTCGATTTGGCTTCAAGCTGGATAACTCACAAAAAATCGACATAAATCGATCGGTCTTCAAGCCAATCGTCTTTTCAGCCCCAAATAACAGCAACGATGGTATTCTCCGAGTCATTCACACCAATTATTGTCGAATTTGCTTTAAGCTCGATAACTCAACAAAAATCCCGATAGATCGATCGGTCTTCAAGCCAATCGTCTTTTCAGCCCCAAATAACGGAAACGACGGTATCTCCGAGCCATTCACACCAATTCTGGTCGATTTTGCTGCAAGCTGGATAATTCACGGAAAATCGCCATAAAACGATCGCTCTTCCAGCCAATCGTCTTTTCAGCCCCAAATAACGGAAACGACGGTATCTCCGAGCCATTCACACCAATTCTGGTCGATTTTGCTGCAAGCTGGATAATTCACGGAAAATCGCCATAAAACGATCGCTCTTCCAGCCAATCGTCTTTTCAGCCCCAAATAACACCAACGATGGTATCTCCGAGTCATTCAGACCAATTCTTGTCGATTTGGCTTCAAGCTGGATAACTCACAAAAAATCGACATAAATCGATCGGACTTCCAGCCAATCGTCTTTTCAGCCCCAAATAACACCAACGATGGTATCTCCGAGTCATTCAGACCAATTCTTGTCGATTTGGCTTCAAGCTGGATAACTCACAAAAAATCGACATAAATCGATCGGACTTCCAGCCAATCGTCTTTTCAGCCCCAAATAACACCAACGATGGTATCTCCGAGTCATTCAGACCAATTCTTGTCGATTTGGCTTCAAGCTGGATAACTCACAAAAAATCGACATAAATCGATCGGACTTCCAGCCAATCGTCGTTTCAGCCCCAAATAAAGGAAACGACGGTATCTCCGAGTCATTCACACCAATTCTTGTCGATTTTGCTTCAAGCTGGATAATTCACGAAAAATGGACATAAAACGATCGCTCTTCCAGCCAATCGTCTTTTCAGCTCCAAATAACAACAACGATGGTATTCTCCGAGTCATTCACACCAATTCTTGTCGAATTTGCTTTAAGCTCGATAACTCAACAAAATCCCGATAAGATCCATCGGTCTTCAATCCAATCGTCTTTTCAGCCCTGAATAACAGCAACGATGGTATCTCCGAGTCATTCAGACCAATTCTTCTCGAATTTGCTTCAAGCTGGATAACTCATGAAAAATCAACATAAATCGATCGGTCTTCGAGCCAATCGTCTTTTCAGCCCCAAATAACAGCAACGATGGTATTCTCCGAGCTTCAAGCTGGATAATTCACGGAAAATCGCCATAAAACGATCGCTCTTCCAGCCAATCGTCTTTTCAGCCCCGAATAACAGCAACGATGGTATCTCCGAGTCATTCGGACCAATTATTCTGGAATTTGCTTCAAGCTGGATAACTCATGAAAAATCAACATAAATCGATCGGTCTTCCAGCCAATCGTCTTTTCAGCCCCAAATAACAGCAACGATGGGATTCTCCGAGTCATTCACACCAATTCTTGTCGAATTTGCTTTAAGCTCGATAACTCAACAAAAATCCCGATAGATCGATCGGTCTTCAAGCCAATCGTCTTTTCAGCCCCAAATAACGGAAACGACGGTATCTCCGAGCCATTCACACCAATTCTGGTCGATTTTGCTTCAAGCTGGATAATTCACGGAAAATCGCCATAAAACGATCGCTCTTCCAGCCAATCGTCTTTTCAGCCCCAAATAACACCAACGATGGTATCTCCGAGTCATTCAGACCAATTCTTGTCGATTTGGCTTCAAGCTGGATAACTCACAAAAAATCGACATAAATCGATCGGACTTCCAGCCAATCGTCTTTTCAGCCCCAAATAACACCAACGATGGTATCTCCGAGTCATTCAGACCAATTCTTGTCGATTTGGCTTCAAGCTGGATAACTCACAAAAAATCGACATAAAACGATCGCTCTTCCAGCCAATCGTCTTTTCAGCTCCAAATAACATCAACGATGGTATTCTCCGAGTCATTCACACCAATTATTGTCGAATTTGCTTTAAGCTCGATAACTCAACAAAAATCCCGATAGATCCATCGGTCTTCAAGCCAATCGTCTTTTCAGCCCCAAATAACAGCAACGATGGTATTCTCCGAGTCATTCACACCAATTCTTGTCGAATTTGCTTTAAGCTCGATAACTCAACAAAAATCCCGATAGATCGATCGGTCTTCAAGCCAATCGTCTTTTCAGCCCCAAATAACGGAAACGACGGTATCTCCGAGCCATTCACACCAATTCTGGTCGATTTTGCTTCAAGCTGGATAATTCACGGAAAACCGCCATAAAACGATCGCTCTTCCAGCCAATCGTCTTTTCAGCCCCGAATAACAGCAACGATGGTATCTCCGAGTCATTCAGACCAATTCTTCTCGAATTTGCTTTAAGCTCGATAACTCAACAAAATCCCGATAGATCCATCGGTCTTCAAGCCAATCGTCTTTTCAGCCCTGAATAACAGCAACGATGGTATCTCCGAGTCATTCAGACCAATTCTTCTCGAATTTGCTTCAAGCTGGATAACTCATGAAAAATTAACAAATCGATCGGTCTTCGAGCCAATGGTCTTTCCAGCCCCAAATAACAGCAACGATGGTATTCTCCGAGCTTCAAGCTGGATAATTCACGAAAAATCGCCATAAAACGATCGCTCTTCCAGCCAATCGTCTTTTCAGCCCCAAACAACAGCAACGATGGTATCTCCGAGTCATTCAGACCAATTCTTGTCGATTTGGCTTCAAGCTGGATAACTCACAAAAAATCGACATAAATCGATCGGTCTTCAAGCCAATCGTCTTTTCAGCCCCAAATAACAGCAACGATGGTATTCTCCGAGTCATTCACACCAATTATTGTCGAATTTGCTTTAAGCTCGATAACTCAACAAAAATCCCGATAGATCGATCGGTCTTCAAGCCAATCGTCTTTTCAGCCCCAAATAACGGAAACGACGGTATCTCCGAGCCATTCACACCAATTCTGGTCGATTTTGCTTCAAGCTGGATAATTCACGGAAAATCGCCATAAAACGATCGCTCTTCCAGCCAATCGTCTTTTCAGCCCCAAATAACACCAACGATGGTATCTCCGAGTCATTCAGACCAATTCTTGTCGATTTGGCTTCAAGCTGGATAACTCACAAAAAATCGACATAAATCGATCGGACTTCCAGCCAATCGTCTTTTCAGCCCCAAATAACACCAACGATGGTATCTCCGAGTCATTCAGACCAATTCTTGTCGATTTGGCTTCAAGCTGGATAACTCACAAAAAATCGACATAAATCGATCGGACTTCCAGCCAATCGTCTTTTCAGCCCCAAATAACACCAACGATGGTATCTCCGAGTCATTCAGACCAATTCTTGTCGATTTGGCTTCAAGCTGGATAACTCACAAAAAATCGACATAAATCGATCGGACTTCCAGCCAATCGTCGTTTCAGCCCCAAATAAAGGAAACGACGGTATCTCCGAGTCATTCACACCAATTCTTGTCGATTTTGCTTCAAGCTGGATAATTCACGAAAAATGGACATAAAACGATCGCTCTTCCAGCCAATCGTCTTTTCAGCTCCAAATAACAACAACGATGGTATTCTCCGAGTCATTCACACCAATTCTTGTCGAATTTGCTTTAAGCTCGATAACTCAACAAAATCCCGATAAGATCCATCGGTCTTCAATCCAATCGTCTTTTCAGCCCTGAATAACAGCAACGATGGTATCTCCGAGTCATTCAGACCAATTCTTCTCGAATTTGCTTCAAGCTGGATAACTCATGAAAAATCAACATAAATCGATCGGTCTTCGAGCCAATGGTCTTTCCAGCCCCAAATAACAGCAACGATGGTATTCTCCGAGCTTCAAGCTGGATAATTCACGGAAAATCGCCATAAAACGATCGCTCTTCCAGCCAATCGTCTTTTCAGCCCCGAATAACAGCAACGATGGTATCTCCGAGTCATTCGGACCAATTATTCTGGAATTTGCTTCAAGCTGGATAACTCATGAAAAATCAACATAAATCGATCGGTCTTCCAGCCAATCGTCTTTTCAGCCCCAAATAACAGCAACGATGGGATTCTCCGAGTCATTCACACCAATTCTTGTCGAATTTGCTTTAAGCTCGATAACTCAACAAAAATCCCGATAGATCGATCGGTCTTCAAGCCAATCGTCTTTTCAGCCCCAAATAACGGAAACGACGGTATCTCCGAGCCATTCACACCAATTCTGGTCGATTTTGCTTCAAGCTGGATAATTCACGGAAAATCGCCATAAAACGATCGCTCTTCCAGCCAATCGTCTTTTCAGCCCCAAATAACACCAACGATGGTATCTCCGAGTCATTCAGACCAATTCTTGTCGATTTGGCTTCAAGCTGGATAACTCACAAAAAATCGACATAAATCGATCGGACTTCCAGCCAATCGTCTTTTCAGCCCCAAATAACACCAACGATGGTATCTCCGAGTCATTCAGACCAATTCTTGTCGATTTGGCTTCAAGCTGGATAACTCACAAAAAATCGACATAAAACGATCGCTCTTCCAGCCAATCGTCTTTTCAGCTCCAAATAACATCAACGATGGTATTCTCCGAGTCATTCACACCAATTATTGTCGAATTTGCTTTAAGCTCGATAACTCAACAAAAATCCCGATAGATCCATCGGTCTTCAAGCCAATCGTCTTTTCAGCCCAAAATAACAGCAACGATGGTATTCTCCGAGTCATTCACACCAATTCTTGTCGAATTTGCTTTAAGCTCGATAACTCAACAAAAATCCCGATAGATCGATCGGTCTTCAAGCCAATCGTCTTTTCAGCCCCAAATAACGGAAACGACGGTATCTCCGAGCCATTCACACCAATTCTGGTCGATTTTGCTTCAAGCTGGATAATTCACGGAAAACCGCCATAAAACGATCGCTCTTCCAGCCAATCGTCTTTTCAGCCCCGAATAACAGCAACGATGGTATCTCCGAGTCATTCAGACCAATTCTTCTCGAATTTGCTTTAAGCTCGATAACTCAACAAAATCCCGATAGATCCATCGGTCTTCAAGCCAATCGTCTTTTCAGCCCTGAATAACAGCAACGATGGTATCTCCGAGTCATTCAGACCAATTCTTCTCGAATTTGCTTCAAGCTGGATAACTCATGAAAAATTAACAAATCGATCGGTCTTCGAGCCAATGGTCTTTCCAGCCCCAAATAACAGCAACGATGGTATTCTCCGAGCTTCAAGCTGGATAATTCACGAAAAATCGCCATAAAACGATCGCTCTTCCAGCCAATCGTCTTTTCAGCCCCAAACAACAGCAACGATGGTATCTCCGAGTCATTCAGACCAATTCTTGTCGATTTGGCTTCAAGCTGGATAACTCACAAAAAATCGACATAAATCGATCGGTCTTCAAGCCAATCGTCTTTTCAGCCCCAAATAACAGCAACGATGGTATTCTCCGAGTCATTCACACCAATTATTGTCGAATTTGCTTTAAGCTCGATAACTCAACAAAAATCCCGATAGATCGATCGGTCTTCAAGCCAATCGTCTTTTCAGCCCCAAATAACGGAAACGACGGTATCTCCGAGCCATTCACACCAATTCTGGTCCATTTTGCTGCAAGCTGGATAATTCACGGAAAATCGCCATAAAACGATCGCTCTTCCAGCCAATCGTCTTTTCAGCCCCAAATAACACCAACGATGGTATCTCCGAGTCATTCAGACCAATTCTTGTCGATTTGGCTTCAAGCTGGATAACTCACAAAAAATCGACATAAATCGATCGGACTTCCAGCCAATCGTCTTTTCAGCCCCAAATAACACCAACGATGGTATCTCCGAGTCATTCAGACCAATTCTTGTCGATTTGGCTTCAAGCTGGATAACTCACAAAAAATCGACATAAAACGATCGCTCTTCCAGCCAATCGTCTTTTCAGCTCCAAATAACATCAACGATGGTATTCTCCGAGTCATTCACACCAATTCTTGTCGAATTTGCTTTAAGCTCGATAACTCAACAAAATCCCGATAGATCCATCGGTCTTCAAGCCAATCGTCTTTTCAGCCCTGAATAACAGCAACGATGGTATCTCCGAGTCATTCAGACCAATTCTTCTCGAATTTGCTTCAAGCTGGATAACTCATGAAAAATCAACATAAATCGATCGGTCTTCGAGCCAATGGTCTTTCCAGCCCCAAATAACAGCAACGATGGTATTCTCCGAGCTTCAAGCTGGATAATTCACGAA
Organism: Buathra laborator; assembly: GCA_934046635.1. Lineage (NCBI taxonomy): Eukaryota > Metazoa > Arthropoda > Insecta > Hymenoptera > Ichneumonidae > Buathra > Buathra laborator. Next base: position 2,187,874 of record OW203899.1, on the reverse strand, counting down.
AAATCGCCATAAAACGATCGCTCTTCCAGCCAATCGTCTTTTCAGCCCCAAACAACAGCAACGATGGTATCTCCGAGTCATTCAGACCAATTCTTGTCGATTTGGCTTCAAGCTGGATAACTCACAAAAAATCGACATAAATCGATCGGTCTTCAAGCCAATCGTCTTTTCAGCCCCAAATAACAGCAACGATGGTATTCTCCGAGTCATTCACACCAATTATTGTCGAATTTGCTTTAAGCTCGATAACTCAACAAAAATCCCGATAGATCCATCGGTCTTCAAGCCAATCGTCTTTTCAGCCCAAAATAACAGCAACGATGGTATTCTCCGAGTCATTCACACCAATTCTTGTCGAATTTGCTTTAAGCTCGATAACTCAACAAAAATCCCGATAGATCGATCGGTCTTCAAGCCAATCGTCTTTTCAGCCCCAAATAACGGAAACGACGGTATCTCCGAGCCATTCACACCAATTCTGGTCGATTTTGCTTCAAGCTGGATAATTCACGGAAAACCGCCATAAAACGATCGCTCTTCCAGCCAATCGTCTTTTCAGCCCCGAATAACAGCAACGATGGTATCTCCGAGTCATTCAGACCAATTCTTCTCGAATTTGCTTTAAGCTCGATAACTCAACAAAATCCCGATAGATCCATCGGTCTTCAAGCCAATCGTCTTTTCAGCCCTGAATAACAGCAACGATGGTATCTCCGAGTCATTCAGACCAATTCTTCTCGAATTTGCTTCAAGCTGGATAACTCATGAAAAATCAACATAAATCGATCGGTCTTCGAGCCAATGGTCTTTCCAGCCCCAAATAACAGCAACGATGGTATTCTCCGAGCTTCAAGCTGGATAATTCACGAAAAATCGCCATAAAACGATCGCTCTTCCAGCCAATCGTCTTTTCAGCCCCAAACAACAGCAACGATGGTATCTCCGAGTCATTCAGACCAATTCTTGTCGATTTGGCTTCAAGCTGGATAACTCACAAAAAATCGACATAAATCGATCGGTCTTCAAGCCAATCGTCTTTTCAGCCCCAAATAACAGCAACGATGGTATTCTCCGCGTCATTCACACCAATTATTGTCGAATTTGCTTTAAGCTCGATAACTCAACAAAAATCCCGATAGATCCATCGGTCTTCAAGCCAATCGTCTTTTCAGCCCAAAATAACAGCAACGACGGTATCTCCGAGCCATTCACACCAATTCTGGTCGATTTTGCTGCAAGCTGGATAATTCACGGAAAATCGCCATAAAACGATCGCTCTTCCAGCCAATCGTCTTTTCAGCCCCAAATAACACCAACGATGGTATCTCCGAGTCATTCAGACCAATTCTTGTCGATTTGGCTTCAAGCTGGATAACTCACAAAAAATCGACATAAATCGATCGGACTTCCAGCCAATCGTCTTTTCAGCCCCAAATAACACCAACGATGGTATCTCCGAGTCATTCAGACCAATTCTTGTCGATTTGGCTTCAAGCTGGATAACTCACAAAAAATCGACATAAAACGATCGCTCTTCCAGCCAATCGTCTTTTCAGCTCCAAATAACATCAACGATGGTATTCTCCGAGTCATTCACACCAATTCTTGTCGAATTTGCTTTAAGCTCGATAACTCAACAAAATCCCGATAGATCCATCGGTCTTCAAGCCAATCGTCTTTTCAGCCCTGAATAACAGCAACGATGGTATCTCCGAGTCATTCAGACCAATTCTTCTCGAATTTGCTTCAAGCTGGATAACTCATGAAAAATCAACATAAATCGATCGGTCTTCGAGCCAATGGTCTTTCCAGCCCCAAATAACAGCAACGATGGTATTCTCCGAGCTTCAAGCTGGATAATTCACGAAAAATCGCCATAAAACGATCGCTCTTCCAGCCAATCGTCTTTTCAGCCCCAAACAACAGCAACGATGGTATCTCCGAGTCATTCAGACCAATTCTTGTCGATTTGGCTTCAAGCTGGATAACTCACAAAAAATCGACATAAATCGATCGGTCTTCAAGCCAATCGTCTTTTCAGCCCCAAATAACAGCAACGATGGTATTCTCCGAGTCATTCACACCAATTATTGTCGAATTTGCTTTAAGCTCGATAACTCAACAAAAATCCCGATAGATCCATCGGTCTTCAAGCCAATCGTCTTTTCAGCCCAAAATAACAGCAACGATGGTATTCTCCGAGTCATTCACACCAATTCTTGTCGAATTTGCTTTAAGCTCGATAACTCAACAAAAATCCCGATAGATCGATCGGTCTTCAAGCCAATCGTCTTTTCAGCCCCAAATAACGGAAACGACGGTATCTCCGAGCCATTCACACCAATTCTGGTCGATTTTGCTTCAAGCTGGATAATTCACGGAAAACCGCCATAAAACGATCGCTCTTCCAGCCAATCGTCTTTTCAGCCCCGAATAACAGCAACGATGGTATCTCCGAGTCATTCAGACCAATTCTTCTCGAATTTGCTTTAAGCTCGATAACTCAACAAAATCCCGATAGATCCATCGGTCTTCAAGCCAATCGTCTTTTCAGCCCTGAATAACAGCAACGATGGTATCTCCGAGTCATTCAGACCAATTCTTCTCGAATTTGCTTCAAGCTGGATAACTCATGAAAAATCAACATAAATCGATCGGTCTTCGAGCCAATGGTCTTTCCAGCCCCAAATAACAGCAACGATGGTATTCTCCGAGCTTCAAGCTGGATAATTCACGAAAAATCGCCATAAAACGATCGCTCTTCCAGCCAATCGTCTTTTCAGCCCCAAACAACAGCAACAATGGTATCTCCGAGTCATTCAGACCAATTCTTGTCGATTTGGCTTCAAGCTGGATAACTCACAAAAAATCGACATAAATCGATCGGTCTTCAAGCCAATCGTCTTTTCAGCCCCAAATAACAGCAACGATGGTATTCTCCGAGTCATTCACACCAATTATTGTCGAATTTGCTTTAAGCTCGATAACTCAACAAAAATCCCGATAGATCCATCGGTCTTCAAGCCAATCGTCTTTTCAGCCCAAAATAACAGCAACGATGGTATTCTCCGAGTCATTCACACCAATTCTTGTCGAATTTGCTTTAAGCTCGATAACTCAACAAAAATCCCGATAGATCGATCGGTCTTCAAGCCAATCGTCTTTTCAGCCCCAAATAACGGAAACGACGGTATCTCCGAGCCATTCACACCAATTCTGGTCGATTTTGCTTCAAGCTGGATAATTCACGGAAAACCGCCATAAAACGATCGCTCTTCCAGCCAATCGTCTTTTCAGCCCCGAATAACAGCAACGATGGTATCTCCGAGTCATTCAGACCAATTCTTCTCGAATTTGCTTTAAGCTCGATAACTCAACAAAATCCCGATAGATCCATCGGCCTTCAAAAGCCAATCGTCTTTTCAGCCCTGAATAACAGCAACGATGGTATCTCCGAGTCATTCAGACCAATTCTTCTCGAATTTGCTTCAAGCTGGATAACTCATGAAAAATCAACATAAATCGATCGGTCTTCGAGCCAATGGTCTTTCCAGCCCCAAATAACAGCAACGATGGTATTCTCCGAGCTTCAAGCTGGATAATTCACGAAAAATCGCCATAAAACGATCGCTCTTCCAGCCAATCGTCTTTTCAGCCCCAAATAACACCAACGATGGTATCTCCGAGTCATTCAGACCAATTCTTGTCGATTTGGCTTCAAGCTGGATAACTCACAAAAAATTTACATAAATCGATCGGACTTCCAGCCAATCGTCTTTTCAGCCCCAAATAACACCAACGATGGTATCTCCGAGTCATTCAGACCAATTCTTGTCGATTTGGCTTCAAGCTGGATAACTCACAAAAAATCGACATAAAACGATCGGACTTCCAGCCAATCGTCTTTTCAGCCCCAAATTACACCAACGATGGTATCTCCGAGTCATTCAGACCAATTCTTGTCGATTTGGCTTCAAGCTGGATAATTCACGAAAAATGGACATAAAACGATCGCTCTTCCAGGCAATCATCTTTTCAGCTCCAAATAACATCAACGATGGTATTCTCCGAGTCATTCACACCAATTCTTGTCGAATTTGCTTTAAGCTCGATAACTCAACAAAATCCCGATAAGATCCATCGGTCTTCAAGCCAATCGTCTTTTCCGCCCTGAATAACAGCAACGATGGTATCTCCGAGTCATTCAGACCAATTCTTCTCGAATTTGCTTCAAGCTGGATAACTCATGAAAAATCAACATAAATCGATCGGTCTTCGAGCCAATGGTCTTTCCAGCCCCAAATAACAGCAACGATGGTATTCTCCGAGCTTCAAGCTGGATAATTCACGGAAAATCGCCATAAAACGATCGCTCTTCCAGCCAATCTTCTTTTCAGCTCCAAATAACATCAACGATGGTATTCTCCGAGTCATTCACACCAATTCTTGTCGAATTTGCTTTAAGCTCGATAACTCAACAAAATCCCGATAGATCCATCGGTCTTCAAGCCAATCGTCTTTTCAGCCCCAAATAACAGCAACGATGGTATTCTCCGAGTCATTCACACCAATTCTTGTCGAATTTGCTTTAAGCTCGATAACTCAACAAAATCCCGATAGATCCATCGGTCTTCAAGCCAATCGTCTTTTCAGCCCTGAATAACAGCAACGATGGTATCTCCGAGTCATTCAGACCAATTCTTCTCGAATTTGCTTCAAGCTGGATAACTCATGAAAAATCAACATAAATCGATCGGTCTTCGAGCCAATGGTCTTTCCAGCCCCAAATAACAGCAACGATGGTATTCTCCGAGCTTCAAGCTGGATAATTCACGGAAAATCGACATAAAACGATCGCTCTTCCAGCCAATCGTCTTTTCAGCCCCGAATAACAGCAACGATGGTATCTCCGAGTCATTCGGACCAATTCTTCTGGAATTTGCTTCAAGCTGGATAACTCATGAAAAATCAACATAAATCGATCGGTCTTCCAGCCAATCGTCTTTTCAGCCCCAAATAACAGCAACGATGGTATTCTCCGAGTCATTCACACCAATTCTTGTCGAATTTGCTTTAAGCTCGATAACTCAACAAAAATCCCGATAGATCGATCGGTCTTCAAGCCAATCGTCTTTTCAGCCCCAAATAACGGAAACGACGGTATCTCCGAGCCATTCACACCAATTCTGGTCGATTTTGCTGCAAGCTGGATAATTCACGGAAAATCGCCATAAAACGATCGCTCTTCCAGCCAATCGTCTTTTCAGCCCCAAATAACACCAACGATGGTATCTCCGAGTCATTCAGACCAATTCTTGTCGATTTGGCTTCAAGCTGGATAACTCACAAAAAATCGACATAAATCGATCGGACTTCCAGCCAATCGTCGTTTCAGCCCCAAATAAAGGAAACGACGGTATCTCCGAGTCATTCACACCAATTCTTGTCGATTTTGCTTCAAGCTGGATAATTCACGGAAAATCGCCATAAAACGATCGCTCTTCCAGCCAATCATCTTTTCAGCCCCAAATAACGGAAAGGATGGTATTCTCCGAGTCATTCACACCAATTCTTGTCGAATTTGCTTTAAGCTCGATAACTCAACAAAATCCCGATAGATCCATCGGTCTTCAAGCCAATCGTCTTTTCAGCCCCAAATAACACCAACGATGGTATCTCCGAGTCATTCAGACCAATTCTTGTCGATTTGGCTTCAAGCTGGATAACTCACAAAAAATCGACATAAATCGATCGGACTTCCAGCCAATCGTCGTTTCAGCCCCAAATAACGGAAACGACGGTATCTCCGAGCCATTCACACCAATTCTGGTCGATTTTGCTTGAACCTGGATAATTCACGGAAAATCGCCATAAAACGATCGCTCTTCCAGCCAATCGTCTTTTCAGCCCCAAATAACACCAACGATGGTATCTCCGAGTCATTCAGACCAATTCTTGTCGATTTGGCTTCAAGCTGGATAACTCACAAAAAATCGACATAAATCGATCGGACTTCCAGCCAATCGTCGTTTCAGCCCCAAATAACGGAAACGACGGTATCTCCGAGCCATTCACACCAATTCTGGTCGATTTTGCTTCAAGCTGGATAATTCACGGAAAACCGCCATAAAACGATCGCTCTTCCAGCCAATCGTCTTTTCAGCCCCAAATAACAGCAACGATGGTATCTCCGAGTCATTCAGACCAATTCTTCTCGAATTTGCTTTAAGCTCGATAACTCAACAAAATCCCGATAGATCCATCGGTCTTCAAGCCAATCGTCTTTTCAGCCCTGAATAACAGCAACGATGGTATCTCCGAGTCATTCAGACCAATTCTTCTCGAATTTGCTTCAAGCTGGATAACTCATGAAAAATTAACATAAATCGATCGGTCTTCGAGCCAATGGTCTTTCCAGCCCCAAATAACAGCAACGATGGTATTCTCCGAGCTTCAAGCTGGATAATTCACGAAAAATCGCCATAAAACGATCGCTCTTCCAGCCAATCGTCTTTTCAGCCCCAAACAACAGCAACGATGGTATCTCCGAGTCATTCAGACCAATTCTTGTCGATTTGGCTTCAAGCTGGATAACTCACAAAAAATCGACATAAATCGATCGGTCTTCAAGCCAATCGTCTTTTCAGCCCCAAATAACGGAAACGACGGTATCTCCGAGCCATTCACACCAATTCTGGTCGATTTTGCTTCAAGCTGGATAATTCACGGAAAACCGCCATAAAACGATCGCTCTTCCAGCCAATCGTCTTTTCAGCCCCAAATAACAGCAACGATGGTATTCTCCGAGTCATTCACACCAATTCTTGTCGAATTTGCTTTAAGCTCGATAACTCAACAAAAATCCCGATAGATCGATCGGTCTTCAAGCCAATCGTCTTTTCAGCCCCAAATAACGGAAACGACGGTATCTCCGAGCCATTCACACCAATTCTGGTCGATTTTGCTTCAAGCTGGATAATTCACGGAAAATCGCCATAAAACGATCGCTCTTCCAGCCAATCGTCTTTTCAGCCCCAAATAACACCAACGATGGTATCTCCGAGTCATTCAGACCAATTCTTGTCGATTTGGCTTCAAGCTGGATAACTCACAAAAAATCGACATAAATCGATCGGACTTCCAGCCAATCGTCTTTTCAGCCCCAAATAACACCAACGATGGTATCTCCGAGTCATTCAGACCAATTCTTGTCGATTTGGCTTCAAGCTGGATAACTCACAAAAAATCGACATAAAACGATCGCTCTTCCAGCCAATCGTCTTTTCAGCTCCAAATAACATCAACGATGGTATTCTCCGAGTCATTCACACCAATTCTTGTCGAATTTGCTTTAAGCTCGATAACTCAACAAAATCCCGATAGATCCATCGGTCTTCAAGCCAATCGTCGTTTCAGCCCCAAATAAAGGAAACGACGGTATCTCCGAGTCATTCACACCAATTCTTGTCGATTTTGCTTCAAGCTGGATAATTCACTAAAAATCGACATAAAACGATCGCTCTTCCAGCCAATCGTCTTTTCAGCCCCAAATAACATCAACGATGGTATTCTCCGAGTCATTCACACCAATTCTGGTCGATTTTGCTTCAAGCTGGATAATTCACGAAAAATCGCCATAAAACGATCGCTCTTCCAGCCAATCGTCTTTTCAGCCCCAAACAACAGCAACGATGGTATCTCCGAGTCATTCAGACCAATTCTTGTCGATTTGGCTTCAAGCTGGATAACTCACAAAAAATCGACATAAATCGATCGGTCTTCAAGCCAATCGTCTTTTCAGCCCCAAATAACAGCAACGATGGTATTCTCCGAGTCATTCACACCAATTCTTGTCGAATTTGCTTTAAGCTCGATAACTCAACAAAAATCCCGATAGATCGATCGGTCTTCAAGCCAATCGTCGTTTCAGCCCCAAATAAAGGAAACGACGGTATCTCCGAGCCATTCACACCAATTCTGGTCGATTTTGCTTCAAGCTTGATAATTCACGGAAAATCGCCATAAAACGATCGCTCTTCCAGCCAATCGTCTTTTCAGCCCCAAACAACAGCAACGATGGTATCTCCGAGTCATTCGGACCAATTCTTCTGGAATTTGCTTCAAGCTGGATAACTCATGAAAAATCAACATAAATCGATCGGTCTTCGAGCCAATGGTCTTTCCAGCCCCAAATAACAGCAATGATGGTATTCTCCGAGCTTCAAGCTGGATAATTCACGGAAAATCGCCATAAAACGATCGCTCTTCCAGCCAATCGTCTTTTCAGCCCCGAATAACAGCAACGATGGTATCTCCGAGTCATTCGGACCAATTCTTCTGGAATTTGCTTCAAGCTGGATAACTCATGAAAAATCAACATAAATCGATCGGTCTTCCAGCCAATCGTCTTTTCAGCCCCAAATAACGGAAACGACGGTATCTCCGAGCCATTCACACCAATTCTGGTCGATTTTGCTTCAAGCTGGATAATTCACGGAAAACCGCCATAAAACGATCGCTCTTCCAGCCAATCGTCTTTTCAGCCCCAAATAACACCAACGATGGTATCTCCGAGTCATTCAGACCAATTCTTGTCGATTTGGCTTCAAGCTGGATAACTCACAAAAAATCGACATAAATCGATCGGACTTCCAGCCAATCGTCGTTTCAGCCCCAAATAAAGGAAACGACGGTATCTCCGAGTCATTCACACCAATTCTTGTCGATTTTGCTTCAAACTGGATAATTCACGGAAAATCGCCATAAAACGATCGCTCTTCCAGCCAATCATCTTTTCAGGCCCAAATAACGGAAACGACGGTATCTCCGAATCATTAACACCAATTCATGTCGATTCTGCTTCAAGCTGGATAACTCACAAAAAATGGACATAAATCGATCGGACTTCCAGCCAATCATCTTTTCAGCTCCAAATAACATCAACGATGGTATTCTCCGAGTCATTCACACCAATTCTTCTCGAATTTGCTTCAAGCTGGATAACTCATGAAAAATCAACATACATCGATCGGTCTTCGAGCCAATGGTCTTTCCAGCCCCAAATAACAGCAATGATGGTATTCTCCGAGCTTCAAGCTGGATAATTCACGGAAAATCGCCATAAAACGATCGCTCTTCCAGCCAATCGTCTTTTCAGCCCCGAATAACAGCAACGATGGTATCTCCGAGTCATTCGGACCAATTCTTCTGGAATTTGCTTCAAGCTGGATAACTCATGAAAAATCAACATAAATCGATCGGTCTTCGAGCCAATGGTCTTTCCAGCCCCAAATAACAGCAATGATGGTATTCTCCGAGCTTCAAGCTGGATAATTCACGGAAAATCGCCATAAAACGATCGCTCTTCCAGCCAATCGTCTTTTCAGCCCCGAATAACAGCAACGATGGTATCTCCGAGTCATTCGGACCAATTCTTCTGGAATTTGCTTCAAGCTGGATAACTCATGAAAAATCAACATAAATCGATCGGTCTTCCAGCCAATCGTCTTTTCAGCCCCAAATAACGGAAACGACGGTATCTCCGAGCCATTCACACCAATTCTGGTCGATTTTGCTTCAAGCTGGATAATTCACGGAAAATCGCCATAAAACGATCGCTCTTCCAGCCAATCGTCTTTTCAGCCCCAAATAACACCAACGATGGTATCTCCGAGTCATTCAGACCAATTCTTGTCGATTTGGCTTCAAGCTGGATAACTCACAAAAAATCGACATAAATCGATCGGACTTCCAGCCAATCGTCGTTTCAGCCCCAAATAAAGGAAACGACGGTATCTCCGAGTCATTCACACCAATTCTTGTCGATTTTGCTTCAAACTGGATAATTCACGGAAAATCGCCATAAAACGATCGCTCTTCCAGCCAATCATCTTTTCAGGCCCAAATAACGGAAACGACGGTATCTCCGAATCATTAACACCAATTCATGTCGATTCTGCTTCAAGCTGGATAACTCACAAAAAATGGACATAAATCGATCGGACTTCCAGCCAATCATCTTTTCAGCTCCAAATAACATCAACGATGGTATTCTCCGAGTCATTCACACCAATTCTTGTCGAATTTGCTTTAAGCTCGATAACTCAACAAAAATCCCGATAGATCGATCGGTCTTCGAGCCAATCGTCTTTTCAGCCCCAAATAACAGCAACGATGGTATTCTCCGAGCTTCAAGCTGGATAATTCACGGAAAATCGCCATAAAACGATCGCTCTTCCAGCCAATCTTCTTTTCAGCTCCAAATAACATCAACGATGGTATTCTCCGAGTCATTCACACCAATTCTTGTCGAATTTGCTTTAAGCTCGATAACTCAACAAAATCCCGATAGATCCATCGGTCTTCAAGCCAATCGTCTTTTCAGCCCCAAATAACAGCAACGATGGTATTCTCCGAGTCATTCACACCAATTCTTGTCGAATTTGCTTTAAGCTCGATAACTCAACAAAATCCCGATAGATCCATCGGTCTTCAAGCCAATCGTCTTTTCAGCCCTGAATAACAGCAACGATGGTATCTCCGAGTCATTCAGACCAATTCTTCTCGAATTTGCTTCAAGCTGGATAACTCATGAAAAATCAACATAAATCGATCGGTCTTCGAGCCAATGGTCTTTTCAGCCCCAAATAACAGCAACGATGGTATTCTCCGAGCTTCAAGCTCGATAATTCACGGAAAATCGCCATAAAACGATCGCTCTTCCAGCCAATCGTCTTTTCAGCCCCGAATAACAGCAACGATGGTATCTCCGAGTCATTCGGACCAATTCTTCTGGAATTTGCTTCAAGCTGGATAACTCATGAAAAATCAACATAAATCGATCGGTCTTTTCAGCCCCAAATAACAGCAACGATGGTATTCTCCGAGTCATTCACACCAATTCTTGTCGAATTTGCTTTAAGCTCGATAACTCAACAAAAATCCCGATAGATCGATCGGTCTTCAAGCCAATCGTCTTTTCAGCCCCAAATAACGGAAACGACGGTATCTCCGAGCCATTCACACCAATTCTGGTCGATTTTGCTGCAAGCTGGATAATTCACGGAAAATCGCCATAAAACGATCGCTCTTCCAGCCAATCGTCTTTTCAGCCCCAAATAACGGAAACGATGGTATTCTCCGAGTCATTCACACCAATTCTTGTCGAATTTGCTTTAAGCTCGATAACTCAACAAAATCCCGATAGATCCATCGGTCTTCAACCCAATCGTCTTTTCAGCCCCAAATAACAACAACGATGGTATCTCCGAGTCATTCAGACCAATTCTTGTCGATTTGGCTTCAAGCTGGATAACTCACAAAAAATCGACATAAATCGATCGGACTTCCAGCCAATCGTCGTTTCAGCCCCAAATAACGGAAACGACGGTATCTCCGAGCCATTCACACCAATTCTGGTCGATTTTGCTTGAACCTGGATAATTCACGGAAAATCGCCATAAAACGATCGCTCTTCCAGCCAATCGTCTTTTCAGCCCCAAATAACACCAACGATGGTATCTCCGAGTCATTCAGACCAATTCTTGTCGATTTGGCTTCAAGCTGGATAACTCACAAAAAATCGACATAAATCGATCGGACTTCCAGCCAATCGTCGTTTCAGCCCCAAATAAAGGAAACGACGGTATCTCCGAGTCATTCACACCAATTCTTGTCGATTTTGCTTCAAGCTGGATAATTCACGGAAAATCGCCATAAAACGATCGCTCTTCCAGCCAATCATCTTTTCAGCCCCAAATAACGGAAACGACGGTATCTCCGAATCATTCACACCAATTCATGTCGATTTTGCTTCAAGCTGGATAACTCACAAAAAATGGACATAAATCGATCGGACTTCCAGCCAATCGTCGTTTCAGCCCCAAATAAAGGAAACGACGGTATCTCCGAGTCATTCACACCAATTCTTGTCGATTTTGCTTCAAGCTGGATAATTCACGAAAAATGGACATAAAACGATCGCTCTTCCAGCCAATCATCTTTTCAGCTCCAAATAACATCAACGATGGTATTCTCCGAGTCATTTACACTAATTCTTGTCGATTTTGCATCAACCTGGATAACTCACGAAAAATCGACATAAATCGTTCGGTCTTCCAGCCAATCGTCTCTTCAGCCCCACATCACAGCAACGATTTTATCCCCGAGTGATTTACACCAATTCTTGTCGATTTTGCATCAACCTGGATAACTCACGAAAAATCGACATATATCGATCGGTCTTCATGCGAATCGTGTTTTCAGCCCCAAATAACAGCAACCACGTATCTGCGTGTCATTCACAGCAATTGTTGTCGATTTTCCTTCAAGCTGGATAACTCACGAAAAATCGACATATATCGATCGGTCTTCCAGCCAATCGTCTTTTCAGCCCCAAATAACAGCAACCACGGTATCTCCGAATCATTCACACTAATTCTTGTCGATTTTGCTTCCAGCTGGATAAGTTACGAAAAATCGACATATATCGATCGGTCTTCATGCGAATCGTCTTTTCAGCCCCAAATAACACCAACCACGGTATCTGCGAGTCTTTCACACCAATTCTTGTCGATTTTGCATCAACCTGGATAACTCACGAAAAATCGACATAAATCGTTCGGTCTTCCAGCCAATCGTCTTTTCAGCCCCAAATAACAGCAACCACGGTATCTTCGAATCATTCACACTAATTCTTGGCGATTTTGCTTCCAGCTGGATAAGTTACCAAAAATCGACATATATCGATCGGTCTTCATGCGAATCGTGTTTTCAGCCCCAAATAACAGCAACCACGGTATCTGCGAGTCATTCACACCAATTCTTGTCGATTTTGCTTCCAGCTGGATAACTCACGAAAAATCGACACAAATCGTTCGGTCTTCCAGCCAATCGTCTTTTCAGCCCCAAATAACAGCAACCACGGTATCTCCGAATCATTCACACTAATTCTTGTCGATTTTGCTTCCAGCTGGATAAGTTACGAAAAATCGACATATATCGATCGGTCTGCATGCGAATCGTCTTTTCAGCCCCAAATAACACCAACCACGGTATCTGCGAGTCTTTCACACCAATTCTTGTCGATTTTGCATCAACCTGGATAACTCACGAAAAATCGACATAAATCGTTCGGTCTTCCAGCCAATCGTCTTTTCAGCCCCAAATAACAGCAACCACGGTATCTTCGAATCATTCACAATAATTCTTGGCGATTTTGCTTCCAGCTGGATAAGTTACCAAAAATCGACATATATCGATCGGTCTTCATGCGAATCGTGTTTTCAGCCCCAAATAACAGCAACCACGGTATCTGCGAGTCATTCACACCAATTCTTGTCGATTTTGCTTCCAGCTGGATAACTCACGAAAAATCGACATATATCGATCGGTCTTCATGCGAATCGTCTTTTCAGCCCCAAATAACAGCAACGATGGTATTCTCCGAGTCATTCACACCAATTCTTGTCGAATTTGCTTTAAGCTCGATAACTCAACAAAAATCCCGATAGATCGATCGGTCTTCAAGCCAATCGTCTTTTCAGCCCCAAATAACGGAAACGACGGTATCTCCGAGCCATTCACACCAATTCTGGTCGATTTTGCTTCAAGCTGGATAATTCACGGAAAATCGCCATAAAACGATCGCTCTTCCAGCCAATCATCTTTTCAGCCCCAAATAACGGAAACGATGGTATTCTCCGAGTCATTCACACCAATTCTTGTCGAATTTGCTTTAAGCTCGATAACTCAACAAAATCCCGATAGATCCATCGGTCTTCAAGCCAATCGTCTTTTCAGCCCCAAATAACACCAACGATGGTATCTCCGAGTCATTCAGACCAATTCTTGTCGATTTGGCTTCAAGCTGGATAACTCACAAAAAATCGACATAAATCGATCGGACTTCCAGCCAATCGTCGTTTCAGCCCCAAATAACGGAAACGACGGTATCTCCGAGTCATTCACACCAATTCTGGTCGATTTTGCTTGAACCTGGATAATTCACGGAAAATCGCCATAAAACGATCGCTCTTCCAGCCAATCGTCTTTTCAGCCCCAAACAACAGCAACGATGGTATCTCCGAGTCATTCAGACCAATTCTTGTCGATTTGGCTTCAAGCTGGATAACTCACAAAAAATCGACATAAATCGATCGGTCTTCAAGCCAATCGTCGTTTCAGCCCCAAATAACGGAAACGACGGTATCTCCGAGCCATTCACACCAATTCTGGTCGATTTTGCTTCAAGCTGGATAATTCACGGAAAACCGCCATAAAACGATCGCTCTTCCAGCCAATCGTCTTTTCAGCCCAAAATAACAGCAACGATGGTATTCTCCGAGTCATTCACACCAATTCTTGTCGAATTTGCTTTAAGCTCGATAACTCAACAAAATCCCGATAGATCCATCGGTCTTCAAGCCAATCGTCTTTTCAGCCCCAAATAACAGCAACGATGGTATTCTCCGAGTCATTCACACCAATTCTTGTCGAATTTGCTTTAAGCTCGATAACTCAACAAAAATCCCGATAGATCGATCGGTCTTCAAGCCAATCGTCTTTTCAGCCCCAAATAACGGAAACGACGGTATCTCCGAGCCATTCACACCAATTCTGGTCGATTTTGCTTCAAGCTGGATAATTCACGGAAAATCGCCATAAAACGATCGCTCTTCCAGCCAATCATCTTTTCAGCCCCAAATAACGGAAACGATGGTATTCTCCGAGTCATTCACACCAATTCTTGTCGAATTTGCTTTAAGCTCGATAACTCAACAAAATCCCGATACATCCATCGGTCTTCAAGCCAATCGTCTTTTCAGCCCCAAATAACACCAACGATGGTATCTCCGAGTCATTCAGACCAATTCTTGTCGATTTGGCTTCAAGCTGGATAACTCACAAAAAATCGACATAAATCGATCGGACTTCCAGCCAATCGTCGTTTCAGCCCCAAATAACGGAAACGACGGTATCTCCGAGCCATTCACACCAATTCTGGTCGATTTTGCTTGAACCTGGATAATTCACGGAAAATCGCCATAAAACGATCGCTCTTCCAGCCAATCGTCTTTTCAGCCCCAAATAACACCAACGATGGTATCTCCGAGTCATTCAGACCAATTCTTGTCGATTTGGCTTCAAGCTGGATAACTCACAAAAAATCGACATAAATCGATCGGACTTCCAGCCAATCGTCGTTTCAGCCCCAAATAACGGAAACGACGGTATCTCCGAGCCATTCACACCAATTCTGGTCGATTTTGCTTCAAGCTGGATAATTCACGGAAAACCGCCATAAAACGATCGCTCTTCCAGCCAATCGTCTTTTCAGCCCCGAATAACAGCAACGATGGTATCTCCGAGTCATTCAGACCAATTCTTCTCGAATTTGCTTTAAGCTCGATAACTCAACAAAATCCCGATAGATCCATCGGTCTTCAAGCCAATCGTCTTTTCAGCCCTGAATAACAGCAACGATGGTATCTCCGAGTCATTCAGACCAATTCTTCTCGAATTTGCTTCAAGCTGGATAACTCATGAAAAATTAACATAAATCGATCGGTCTTCGAGCCAATGGTCTTTCCAGCCCCAAATAACAGCAACGATGGTATTCTCCGAGCTTCAAGCTGGATAATTCACGAAAAATCGCCATAAAACGATCGCTCTTCCAGCCAATCGTCTTTTCAGCCCCAAATAACAGCAACGATGGTATCTCCGAGTCATTCAGACCAATTCTTGTCGATTTGGCTTCAAGCTGGATAACTCACAAAAAATCGACATAAATCGATCGGTCTTCCAGCCAATCGTCGTTTCAGCCCCAAATAACGGAAACGACGGTATCTCCGAGCCATTCACACCAATTCTGGTCGATTTTGCTTCAAGCTGGATAATTCACGGAAAATCGCCATAAAACGATCGCTCTTCCAGCCAATCGTCTTTTCAGCCCAAAATAACAGCAACGATGGTATTCTCCGAGTCATTCACACCAATTCTTGTCGAATTTGCTTTAAGCTCGATAACTCAACAAAAATCCCGATAGATCGATCGGTCTTCAAGCCAATCGTCTTTTCAGCCCCAAATAACGGAAACGACGGTATCTCCGAGCCATTCACACCAATTCTGGTCGATTTTGCTTCAAGCTGGATAATTCACGGAAAATCGCCATAAAACGATCGCTCTTCCAGCCAATCGTCTTTTCAGCCCCAAATAACACCAACGATGGTATCTCCGAGTCATTCAGACCAATTCTTGTCGATTTGGCTTCAAGCTGGATAACTCACAAAAAATCGACATAAATCGATCGGACTTCCAGCCAATCGTCTTTTCAGCCCCAAATAACACCAACGATGGTATCTCCGAGTCATTCAGACCAATTCTTGTCGATTTGGCTTCAAGCTGGATAACTCACAAAAAATCGACATAAAACGATCGCTCTTCCAGCCAATCGTCTTTTCAGCTCCAAATAACATCAACGATGGTATTCTCCGAGTCATTCACACCAATTCTTGTCGAATTTGCTTTAAGCTCGATAACTCAACAAAATCCCGAGAGATCCATCGGTCTTCAAGCCAATCGTCGTTTCAGCCCCAAATAAAGGAAACGACGGTATCTCCGAGTCATTCACACCAATTCTTGTCGATTTTGCTTCAAGCTGGATAATTCACTAAAAATCGACATAAAACGATCGCTCTTCCAGCCAATCGTCTTTTCAGCCCCAAATAACATCAACGATGGTATTCTCCGAGTCATTCACACCAATTCTGGTCGATTTTGCTTCAAGCTGGATAATTCACGAAAAATCGCCATAAAACGATCGCTCTTCCAGCCAATCGTCTTTTCAGCCCCAAACAACAGCAACGATGGTATCTCCGAGTCATTCAGACCAATTCTTGTCGATTTGGCTTCAAGCTGGATAATTCACGAAAAATCGCCATAAAACGATCGCTCTTCCAGCCAATCGTCTTTTCAGCCCCAAACAACAGCAACGATGGTATCTCCGAGTCATTCAGACCAATTCTTGTCGATTTGGCTTCAAGCTGGATAACTCACAAAAAATCGACATAAATCGATCGGTCTTCAAGCCAATCGTCGTTTCAGCCCCAAATAACGGAAACGACGGTATCTCCGAGCCATTCACACCAATTCTGGTCGATTTTGCTTCAAGCTGGATAATTCACGGAAAACCGCCATAAAACGATCGCTCTTCCAGCCAATCGTCTTTTCAGCCCAAAATAACAGCAACGATGGTATTCTCCGAGTCATTCACACCAATTCTTGTCGAATTTGCTTTAAGCTCGATAACTCAACAAAAATCCCGATAGATCGATCGGTCTTCAAGCCAATCGTCTTTTCAGCCCCAAATAACGGAAACGACGGTATCTCCGAGCCATTCACACCAATTCTGGTCGATTTTGCTTCAAGCTGGATAATTCACGGAAAATCGCCATAAAACGATCGCTCTTCCAGCCAATCGTCTTTTCAGCCCCAAATAACACCAACGATGGTATCTCCGAGTCATTCAGACCAATTCTTGTCGATTTGGCTTCAAGCTGGATAACTCACAAAAAATCGACATAAATCGATCGGACTTCCAGCCAATCGTCTTTTCAGCCCCAAATAACACCAACGATGGTATCTCCGAGTCATTCAGACCAATTCTTGTCGATTTGGCTTCAAGCTGGATAACTCACAAAAAATCGACATAAAACGATCGCTCTTCCAGCCAATCGTCTTTTCAGCTCCAAATAACATCAACGATGGTATTCTCCGAGTCATTCACACCAATTCTTGTCGAATTTGCTTTAAGCTCGATAACTCAACAAAATCCCGAGAGATCCATCGGTCTTCAAGCCAATCGTCGTTTCAGCCCCAAATAAAGGAAACGACGGTATCTCCGAGTCATTCACACCAATTCTTGTCGATTTTGCTTCAAGCTGGATAATTCACGAAAAATCGACATAAAACGATCGCTCTTCCAGCCAATCGTCTTTTCAGCCCCAAATAACAGCAACGATGGTATTCTCCGAGTCATTCACACCAATTCTGGTCGATTTTGCTTCAAGCTGGATAATTCACGAAAAATCGCCATAAAACGATCGCTCTTCCAGCCAATCGTCTTTTCAGCCCCAAACAACAGCAACGATGGTATCTCCGAGTCATTCAGACCAATTCTTGTCGATTTGGCTTCAAGCTGGATAACTCACAAAAAATCGACATAAATCGATCGGTCTTCAAGCCAATCGTCTTTTCAGCCCCAAATAACAGCAACGATGGTATTCTCCGAGTCATTCACACCAATTCTTGTCGAATTTGCTTTAAGCTCGATAACTCAACAAAAATCCCGATAGATCGATCGGTCTTCAAGCCAATCGTCTTTTCAGCCCCAAATAACGGAAACGACGGTATCTCCGAGCCATTCACACCAATTCTGGTCGATTTTGCTGCAAGCTGGATAATTCACGGAAAATCGCCATAAAACGATCGCTCTTCCAGCCAATCGTCTTTTCAGCCCCAAACAACAGCAACGATGGTATCTCCGAGTCATTCAGACCAATTCTTGTCGATTTGGCTTCAAGCTGGATAACTCACAAAAAATCGACATAAATCGATCGGTCTTCAAGCCAATCGTCTTTTCAGCCCCAAATAACAGCAACGATGGTATTCTCCGAGTCATTCACACCAATTCTTGTCGAATTTGCTTTAAGCTCGATAACTCAACAAAAATCCTGATAGATCGATCGGTCTACAAGCCGTCTTTTCAGCCCTGAATAACAGCAACGATGGTATCTCCGAGTCATTCAGACCAATTCTTCTCGAATTTGCTTCAAGCTGGATAACTCATGAAAAATCAACATACATCGATCGGTCTTCGAGCCAATGGTCTTTCCAGCCCCAAATAACAGCAATGATGGTATTCTCCGAGCTTCAAGCTGGATAATTCACGGAAAATCGCCATAAAACGATCGCTCTTCCAGCCAATCGTCTTTTCAGCCCCGAATAACAGCAACGATGGTATCTCCGAGTCATTCGGACCAATTCTTCTGGAATTTGCTTCAAGCTGGATAACTCATGAAAAATCAACATAAATCGATCGGTCTTCGAGCCAATGGTCTTTCCAGCCCCAAATAACAGCAATGATGGTATTCTCCGAGCTTCAAGCTGGATAATTCACGGAAAATCGCCATAAAACGATCGCTCTTCCAGCCAATCGTCTTTTCAGCCCCGAATAACAGCAACGATGGTATCTCCGAGTCATTCGGACCAATTCTTCTGGAATTTGCTTCAAGCTGGATAACTCATGAAAAATCAACATAAATCGATCGGTCTTCCAGCCAATCGTCTTTTCAGCCCCAAATAACGGAAACGACGGTATCTCCGAGCCATTCACACCAATTCTGGTCGATTTTGCTTCAAGCTGGATAATTCACGGAAAACCGCCATAAAACGATCGCTCTTCCAGCCAATCGTCTTTTCAGCCCCAAATAACACCAACGATGGTATCTCCGAGTCATTCAGACCAATTCTTGTCGATTTGGCTTCAAGCTGGATAACTCACAAAAAATCGACATAAATCGATCGGACTTCCAGCCAATCGTCGTTTCAGCCCCAAATAACGGAAACCTCGGTATCTCCGAGCCATTCACACCAATTCTGGTCGATTTTGCTTGAACCTGGATAATTCACGGAAAATCGCCATAAAACGATCGCTCTTCCAGCCAATCGTCTTTTCAGCCCCAAATAACACCAACGATGGTATCTCCGAGTCATTCAGACCAATTCTTGTCGATTTGGCTTCAAGCTGGATAACTCACAAAAAATCGACATAAATCGATCGGACTTCCAGCCAATCGTCGTTTCAGCCCCAAATAACGGAAACGACGGTATCTCCGAGCCATTCACACCAATTCTGGTCGATTTTGCTTCAAGCTGGATAATTCACGGAAAACCGCCATAAAACGATCGCTCTTCCAGCCAATCGTCTTTTCAGCCCCGAATAACAGCAACGATGGTATCTCCGAGTCATTCAGACCAATTCTTCTCGAATTTGCTTTAAGCTCGATAACTCAACAAAATCCCGATAGATCCATCGGTCTTCAAGCCAATCGTCTTTTCAGCCCTGAATAACAGCAACGATGGTATCTCCGAGTCATTCAGACCAATTCTTCTCGAATTTGCTTCAAGCTGGATAACTCATGAAAAATTAACATAAATCGATCGGTCTTCGAGCCAATGGTCTTTCCAGCCCCAAATAACAGCAACGATGGTATTCTCCGAGCTTCAAGCTGGATAATTCACGAAAAATCGCCATAAAACGATCGCTCTTCCAGCCAATCGTCTTTTCAGCCCCAAACAACAGCAACGATGGTATCTCCGAGTCATTCAGACCAATTCTTGTCGATTTGGCTTCAAGCTGGATAACTCACAAAAAATCGACATAAATCGATCGGTCTTCAAGCCAATCGTCGTTTCAGCCCCAAATAACGGAAACGACGGTATCTCCGAGCCATTCACACCAATTCTGGTCGATTTTGCTTCAAGCTGGATAATTCACGGAAAACCGCCATAAAACGATCGCTCTTCCAGCCAATCGTCTTTTCAGCCCAAAATAACAGCAACGATGGTATTCTCCGAGTCATTCACACCAATTCTTGTCGAATTTGCTTTAAGCTCGATAACTCAACAAAATCCCGATAGATCCATCGGTCTTCAAGCCAATCGTCTTTTCAGCCCCAAATAACAGCAACGATGGTATTCTCCGAGTCATTCACACCAATTCTTGTCGAATTTGCTTTAAGCTCGATAACTCAACAAAAATCCCGATAGATCGATCGGTCTTCAAGCCAATCGTCTTTTCAGCCCCAAATAACGGAAACGACGGTATCTCCGAGCCATTCACACCAATTCTGGTCGATTTTGCTTCAAGCTGGATAATTCACGGAAAATCGCCATAAAACGATCGCTCTTCCAGCCAATCATCTTTTCAGCCCCAAATAACGGAAACGATGGTATTCTCCGAGTCATTCACACCAATTCTTGTCGAATTTGCTTTAAGCTCGATAACTCAACAAAATCCCGATAGATCCATCGGTCTTCAAGCCAATCGTCTTTTCAGCCCCAAATAACACCAACGATGGTATCTCCGAGTCATTCAGACCAATTCTTGTCGATTTGGCTTCAAGCTGGATAACTCACAAAAAATCGACATAAATCGATCGGACTTCCAGCCAATCGGCGTTTCAGCCCCAAATAACGGAAACGACGGTATCTCCGAGCCATTCACACCAATTCTGGTCGATTTTGCTTCAAGCTGGATAATTCACGGAAAATCGCCATAAAACGATCGCTCTTCCAGCCAATCATCTTTTCAGCCCCAAATAACGGAAACGATGGTATTCTCCGAGTCATTCACACCAATTCTTGTCGAATTTGCTTTAAGCTCGATAACTCAACAAAATCCCGATAGATCCATCGGTCTTCAAGCCAATCGTCTTTTCAGCCCCAAATAACACCAACGATGGTATCTCCGAGTCATTCAGACCAATTCTTGTCGATTTGGCTTCAAGCTGGATAACTCACAAAAAATCGACATAAATCGATCGGACTTCCAGCCAATCGTCGTTTCAGCCCCAAATAACGGAAACGACGGTATCTCCGAGCCATTCACACCAATTCTGGTCGATTTTGCTTGAACCTGGATAATTCACGGAAAATCGCCATAAAACGATCGCTCTTCCAGCCAATCGTCTTTTCAGCCCCAAATAACACCAACGATGGTATCTCCGAGTCATTCAGACCAATTCTTGTCGATTTGGCTTCAAGCTGGATAACTCACAAAAAATCGACATAAATCGATCGGACTTCCAGCCAATCGGCGTTTCAGCCCCAAATAACGGAAACGACGGTATCTCCGAGCCATTCACACCAATTCTGGTCGATTTTGCTTCAAGCTGGATAATTCACGGAAAACCGCCATAAAACGATCGCTCTTCCAGCCAATCGTCTTTTCAGCCCCGAATAACAGCAACGATGGTATCTCCGAGTCATTCAGACCAATTCTTCTCGAATTTGCTTTAAGCTCGATAACTCAACAAAATCCCGATAGATCCATCGGTCTTCAAGCCAATCGTCTTTTCAGCCCTGAATAACAGCAACGATGGTATCTCCGAGTCATTCAGACCAATTCTTCTCGAATTTGCTTCAAGCTGGATAACTCATGAAAAATTAACATAAATCGATCGGTCTTCGAGCCAATGGTCTTTCCAGCCCCAAATAACAGCAACGATGGTATTCTCCGAGCTTCAAGCTGGATAATTCACGAAAAATCGCCATAAAACGATCGCTCTTCCAGCCAATCGTCTTTTCAGCCCCAAACAACAGCAACGATGGTATCTCCGAGTCATTCACACCAATTCTTGTCGAATTTGCTTTAAGCTCGATAACTCAACAAAATCCCGATAGATCCATCGGTCTTCAAGCCAATCGTCTTTTCAGCCCCAAATAACACCAACGATGGTATCTCCGAGTCATTCAGACCAATTCTTGTCGATTTGGCTTCAAGCTGGATAACTCACAAAAAATCGACATAAATCGATCGGACTTCCAGCCAATCGGCGTTTCAGCCCCAAATAACGGAAACGACGGTATCTCCGAGCCATTCACACCAATTCTGGTCGATTTTGCTTCAAGCTGGATAATTCACGGAAAATCGCCATAAAACGATCGCTCTTCCAGCCAATCATCTTTTCAGCCCCAAATAACGGAAACGATGGTATTCTCCGAGTCATTCACACCAATTCTTGTCGAATTTGCTTTAAGCTCGATAACTCAACAAAATCGCGATAGATCCATCGGTCTTCAAGCCAATCGTCTTTTCAGCCCCAAATAACACCAACGATGGTATCTCCGAGTCATTCAGACCAATTCTTGTCGATTTGGCTTCAAGCTGGATAACTCACAAAAAATCGACATAAATCGATCGGACTTCCAGCCAATCGTCGTTTCAGCCCCAAATAACGGAAACGACGGTATCTCCGAGCCATTCACACCAATTCTGGTCGATTTTGCTTGAACCTGGATAATTCACGGAAAATCGCCATAAAACGATCGCTCTTCCAGCCAATCGTCTTTTCAGCCCCAAATAACACCAACGATGGTATCTCCGAGTCATTCAGACCAATTCTTGTCGATTTGGCTTCAAGCTGGATAACTCACAAAAAATCGACATAAATCGATCGGACTTCCAGCCAATCGGCGTTTCAGCCCCAAATAACGGAAACGACGGTATCTCCGAGCCATTCACACCAATTCTGGTCGATTTTGCTTCAAGCTGGATAATTCACGGAAAACCGCCATAAAACGATCGCTCTTCCAGCCAATCGTCTTTTCAGCCCCGAATAACAGCAACGATGGTATCTCCGAGTCATTCAGACCAATTCTTCTCGAATTTGCTTTAAGCTCGATAACTCAACAAAATCCCGATAGATCCATCGGTCTTCAAGCCAATCGTCTTTTCAGCCCTGAATAACAGCAACGATGGTATCTCCGAGTCATTCAGACCAATTCTTCTCGAATTTGCTTCAAGCTGGATAACTCATGAAAAATTAACATAAATCGATCGGTCTTCGAGCCAATGGTCTTTCCAGCCCCAAATAACAGCAACGATGGTATTCTCCGAGCTTCAAGCTGGATAATTCACGAAAAATCGCCATAAAACGATCGCTCTTCCAGCCAATCGTCTTTTCAGCCCCAAACAACAGCAACGATGGTATCTCCGAGTCATTCAGACCAATTCTTGTCGATTTGGCTTCAAGCTGGATAACTCACAAAAAATCGACATAAATCGATCGGTCTTCAAGCCAATCGTCGTTTCAGCCCCAAATAACGGAAACGACGGTATCTCCGAGCCATTCACACCAATTCTGGTCGATTTTGCTTCAAGCTGGATAATTCACGGAAAACCGCCATAAAACGATCGCTCTTCCAGCCAATCGTCTTTTCAGCCCAAAATAACAGCAACGATGGTATTCTCCGAGTCATTCACACCAATTCTTGTCGAATTTGCTTTAAGCTCGATAACTCAACAAAAATCCCGATAGATCGATCGGTCTTCAAGCCAATCGTCTTTTCAGCCCCAAATAACGGAAACGACGGTATCTCCGAGCCATTCACACCAATTCTGGTCGATTTTGCTGCAAGCTGGATAATTCACGGAAAATCGCCATAAAACGATCGCTCTTCCAGCCAATCGTCTCTTCAGCCCCAAATAACACCAACGATGGTATCTCCGAGTCATTCAGACCAATTCTTGTCGATTTGGCTTCAAGCTGGATAACTCACAAAAAATCGACATAAATCGATCGGACTTCCAGCCAATCGTCTTTTCAGCCCCAAATAACACCAACGATGGTATCTCCGAGTCATTCAGACCAATTCTTGTCGATTTGGCTTCAAGCTGGATAACTCACAAAAAATCGACATAAAACGATCGCTCTTCCAGCCAATCGTCTTTTCAGCTCCAAATAACATCAACGATGGTATTCTCCGAGTCATTCACACCAATTCTTGTCGAATTTGCTTTAAGCTCGATAACTCAACAAAATCCCGAGAGATCCATCGGTCTTCAAGCCAATCGTCGTTTCAGCCCCAAATAAAGGAAACGACGGTATCTCCGAGTCATTCACACCAATTCTTGTCGATTTTGCTTCAAGCTGGATAATTCACTAAAAATCGACATAAAACGATCGCTCTTCCAGCCAATCGTCTTTTCAGCCCCAAATAACATCAACGATGGTATTCTCCGAGTCATTCACACCAATTCTGGTCGATTTTGCTTCAAGCTGGATAATTCACGAAAAATCGCCATAAAACGATCGCTCTTCCAGCCAATCGTCTTTTCAGCCCCAAACAACAGCAACGATGGTATCTCCGAGTCATTCAGACCAATTCTTGTCGATTTGGCTTCAAGCTGGATAACTCACAAAAAATCGACATAAATCGATCGGTCTTCAAGCCAATCGTCTTTTCAGCCCCAAATAACAGCAACGATGGTATTCTCCGAGTCATTCACACCAATTCTTGTCGAATTTGCTTTAAGCTCGATAACTCAACAAAAATCCCGATAGATCGATCGGTCTTCAAGCCAATCGTCTTTTCAGCCCCAAATAACGGAAACGACGGTATCTCCGAGCCATTCACACCAATTCTGGTCGATTTTGCTGCAAGCTGGATAATTCACGGAAAATCGCCATAAAACGATCGCTCTTCCAGCCAATCGTCTTTTCAGCCCCAAATAACACCAACGATGGTATCTCCGAGTCATTCAGACCAATTCTTCTCGAATTTGCTTCAAGCTGGATAACTCACAAAAAATCGACATAAATCGATCGGTCTTCAAGCCAATCGTCTTTTCAGCCCCAAATAACAGCAACGATGGTATTCTCCGAGTCATTCACACCAATTCTTGTCGAATTTGCTTTAAGCTCGATAACTCAACAAAAATCCTGATAGATCGATCGGTCTACAAGCCGTCTTTTCAGCCCTGAATAACAGCAACGATGGTATCTCCGAGTCATTCAGACCAATTCTTCTCGAATTTGCTTCAAGCTGGATAACTCATGAAAAATCAACATAAATCGATCGGTCTTCGAGCCAATGGTCTTTCCAGCCCCAAATAACAGCAATGATGGTATTCTCCGAGCTTCAAGCTGGATAATTCACGGAAAATCGCCATAAAACGATCGCTCTTCCAGCCAATCGTCTTTTCAGCCCCGAATAACAGCAACGATGGTATCTCCGAGTCATTCGGACCAATTCTTCTGGAATTTGCTTCAAGCTGGATAACTCATGAAAAATCAACATAAATCGATCGGTCTTCCAGCCAATCGTCTTTTCAGCCCCAAATAACGGAAACGACGGTATCTCCGAGCCATTCACACCAATTCTGGTCGATTTTGCTTCAAGCTGGATAATTCACGGAAAATCGCCATAAAACGATCGCTCTTCCAGCCAATCGTCTTTTCAGCCCCAAATAACACCAACGATGGTATCTCCGAGTCATTCAGACCAATTCTTGTCGATTTGGCTTCAAGCTGGATAACTCACAAAAAATCGACATAAATCGATCGGACTTCCAGCCAATCGTCGTTTCAGCCCCAAATAAAGGAAACGACGGTATCTCCGAGTCATTCACACCAATTCTTGTCGATTTTGCTTCAAACTGGATAATTCACGGAAAATCGCCATAAAACGATCGCTCTTCCAGCCAATCATCTTTTCAGGCCCAAATAACGGAAACGACGGTATCTCCGAATCATTAACACCAATTCATGTCGATTCTGCTTCAAGCTGGATAACTCACAAAAAATGGACATAAATCGATCGGACTTCCAGCCAATCATCTTTTCAGCTCCAAATAACATCAACGATGGTATTCTCCGAGTCATTCACACCAATTCTTGTCGAATTTGCTTTAAGCTCGATAACTCAACAAAAATCCCGATAGATCGATCGGTCTTCGAGCCAATCGTCTTTTCAGCCCCAAATAACAGCAACGATGGTATTCTCCGAGCTTCAAGCTGGATAATTCACGGAAAATCGCCATAAAACGATCGCTCTTCCAGCCAATGTTCTTTTCAGCTCCAAATAACATCAACGATGGTATTCTCCGAGTCATTCACACCAATTCTTGTCGAATTTGCTTTAAGCTCGATAACTCAACAAAATCCCGATAGATCCATCGGTCTTCAAGCCAATCGTCTTTTCAGCCCCAAATAACAGCAACGATGGTATTCTCCGAGTCATTCACACCAATTCTTGTCGAATTTGCTTTAAGCTCGATAACTCAACAAAATCCCGATAGATCCATCGGTCTTCAAGCCAATCGTCTTTTCAGCCCTGAATAACAGCAACGATGGTATCTCCGAGTCATTCAGACCAATTCTTCTCGAATTTGCTTCAAGCTGGATAACTCATGAAAAATCAACATAAATCGATCGGTCTTCGAGCCAATGGTCTTTCCAGCCCCAAATAACAGCAACGATGGTATTCTCCGAGCTTCAAGCTCGATAATTCACGGAAAATCGCCATAAAACGATCGCTCTTCCAGCCAATCGTCTTTTCAGCCCCGAATAACAGCAACGATGGTATCTCCGAGTCATTCGGACCAATTCTTCTGGAATTTGCTTCAAGCTGGATAACTCATGAAAAATCAACATAAATCGATCGGTCTTTTCAGCCCCAAATAACAGCAACGATGGTATTCTCCGAGTCATTCACACCAATTCTTGTCGAATTTGCTTTAAGCTCGATAACTCAACAAAAATCCCGATAGATCGATCGGTCTTCAAGCCAATCGTCTTTTCAGCCCCAAATAACGGAAACGACGGTATCTCCGAGCCATTCACACCAATTCTGGTCGATTTTGCTTCAAGCTGGATAATTCACGGAAAATCGCCATAAAACGATCGCTCTTCCAGCCAATCGTCTTTTCAGCCCCAAATAACAGCAACGATGGTATCTCCGAGTCATTCAGACCAATTCTTGTCGATTTGGCTTCAAGCTGGATAACTCACAAAAAATGGACATAAATCGATCGGACTTCCAGCCAATCGTCGTTTCAGCCCCAAATAACGGAAACGACGGTATCTCCGAGTCATTCACACCAATTCTGGTCGATTTTGCTTGAACCTGGATAATTCACGGAAAATCGCCATAAAACGATCGCTCTTCCAGCCAATCGTCTTTTCAGCCCCAAATAACACCAACGATGGTATCTCCGAGTCATTCAGACCAATTCTTGTCGATTTGGCTTCAAGCTGGATAACTCACAAAAAATCGACATAAATCGATCGGACTTCCAGCCAATCGTCGTTTCAGCCCCAAATAAAGGAAACGACGGTATCTCCGAGTCATTCACACCAATTCTTGTCGATTTTGCTTCAAGCTGGATAATTCACGGAAAATCGCCATAAAACGATCGCTCTTCCAGCCAATCATCTTTTCAGCCCCAAATAACGGAAACGACGGTATCTCCGAATCATTCACACCAATTCATGTCGATTTTGCTTCAAGCTGGATAACTCACAAAAAATGGACATAAATCGATCGGACTTCCAGCCAATCGTCGTTTCAGCCCCAAATAAAGGAAACGACGGTATCTCCGAGTCATTCACACCAATTCTTGTCGATTTTGCTTCAAGCTGGATAATTCACGAAAAATGGACATAAAACGATCGCTCTTCCAGCCAATCATCTTTTCAGCTCCAAATAACATCAACGATGGTATTCTCCGAGTCATTTACACTAATTCTTGTCGATTTTGCATCAACCTGGATAACTCACGAAAAATCGACATAAATCGTTCGGTCTTCCAGCCAATCGTCTCTTCAGCCCCACATCACAGCAACGATTTTATCCCCGAGTGATTTACACCAATTCTTGTCGATTTTGCATCAACCTGGATAACTCACGAAAAATCGACATATATCGATCGGTCTTCATGCGAATCGTGTTTTCAGCCCCAAATAACAGCAACCACGTATCTGCGTGTCATTCACAGCAATTGTTGTCGATTTTCCTTCAAGCTGGATAACTCACGAAAAATCGACATATATCGATCGGTCTTCCAGCCAATCGTCTTTTCAGCCCCAAATAACAGCAACCACGGTATCTCCGAATCATTCACACTAATTCTTGTCGATTTTGCTTCCAGCTGGATAAGTTACGAAAAATCGACATATATCGATCGGTCTTCATGCGAATCGTCTTTTCAGCCCCAAATAACACCAACCACGGTATCTGCGAGTCTTTCACACCAATTCTTGTCGATTTTGCATCAACCTGGATAACTCACGAAAAATCGACATAAATCGTTCGGTCTTCCAGCCAATCGTCTTTTCAGCCCCAAATAACAGTAACCACGGTATCTTCGAATCATTCACACTAATTCTTGGCGATTTTGCTTCCAGCTGGATAAGTTACCAAAAATCGACATATATCGATCGGTCTTCATGCGAATCGTGTTTTCAGCCCCAAATAACAGCAACCACGGTATCTGCGAGTCATTCACACCAATTCTTGTCGATTTTGCTTCCAGCTGGATAACTCACGAAAAATCGACACAAATCGTTCGGTCTTCCAGCCAATCGTCTTTTCAGCCCCAAATAACAGCAACCACGGTATCTCCGAATCATTCACACTAATTCTTGACGATTTTGCTTCCAGCTGGATAAGTTACGAAAAATCGACATATATCGATCGGTCTTCATGCGAATCGTCTTTTCAGCCCCAAATAACACCAACCACGGTATCTGCGAGTCTTTCACACCAATTCTTGTCGATTTTGCATCAACCTGGATAACTCACGAAAAATCGACATAAATCGTTCGGTCTTCCAGCCAATCGTCTTTTCAGCCCCAAATAACAGCAACCACGGTATCTTCGAATCATTCACACTAATTCTTGGCGATTTTGCTTCCAGCTGGATAAGTTACCAAAAATCGACATATATCGATCGGTCTTCATGCGAATCGTGTTTTCAGCCCCAAATAACAGCAACCACGGTATCTGCGAGTCATTCACACCAATTCTTGTCGATTTTGCTTCCAGCTGGATAACTCACGAAAAATCGACATATATCGATCGGTCTTCATGCCAATCGTCTTTTCAGCCCCAAATAACAGCAACCACGGTATCTCCGAATCATTCACACTAATTCTTGTCGATTTTGCTTCAAGCTGGATAACTCACGAAAAATCGACATAAATTGTTCGGTCTTCATGCCAATCGTCTTTTCAGCCCCAAATAACAGCAACCACGGTATCTCCGAATCATTCACACTAATTCTTGTCGATTTTGCTTCCAGCTGGATAAGTTACGAAAAATCGACATATATCGATCGGTCTTCATGCGAATCGTGTTTTCAGCCCCAAATAACAGCAACCACGGTATCCCCGAGTGATTTAGACCAATTCTTGTCAATTTTGCTTCAAGCTGGATAACTCACGAAAAATCGACATATATCGATCTGTCTTTATGCGAATCGTGTTTTCAGCCCCAAATAACAGCAACGACGGTATCTCCGAGTCATTCACATCAATTCTTGTCGATTTTGCATCAACCTGGATAACTCACGAAAAATCGACATAAATCGTTCGGTCTTCCAGTCAATCGTCTTTTCAGCCCCAAGTAACAGCAACCACGGTATCTCCGAATCATTCACACTAATTCTTGTCGATTTTGCTTCCAGCTGGATAAGTTACGAAAAATCGACATATATCGATCGGTCTTCATGCGAATCGTCTTTTCAGCCCCAAATAACACCAACCACGGTATCTGCGAGTCTTTCACACCAATTCTTGTCGATTTTGCATCAACCTGGATAACTCACGAAAAATCGACATAAATCGTTCGGTCTTCCAGCCAATCGTCTTTTCAGCCCCAAATAACAGCAACCACGGTATCTGCGAGTCATTCACACCAATTCTTGTCGATTTTGCTTCAAGCTGGATAACCCACGAAAAATCGACATATATCGATCGGTCTTCCAGCCAATCGTCTTTTCAGCCCCAAATAACAGCAACCACGGTATCTGCGAGTCATTCACACCAATTCTTGTCGATTTTGCTTCAAGCTGGATAACTCACGAAAAATCGACACAAATCGTTCGGTCTTCCAGCCAATCGTCTTTTCAGCCCCAAATAACAGCAACCACGGTATCTCCGAATCATTCACACTAATTCTTGTCGATTTTGCTTCCAGCTGGATAAGTTACGAAAAATCGACATATATCGATCGGTCTTTATGCGAATCGTGTTTTCAGCCCCAAATAACAGCAACGACGGTATCTCCGAGTCATTCACATCAATTCTTGTCGATTTTGCATCAACCTGGATAACTCACGAAAAATCGACATAAATCGTTCGGTCTTCCAGTCAATCGTCTTTTCAGCCCCAAATAACAGCAACCACGGTATCTCCGAATCATTCACACTAATTCTTGTCGATTTTGCTTCAAGCTGGATAACTCACGAAAAATCGACATAAATCGTTCGGTCTTCCAGCCAATCGTCTTTTCAGCCCCAAATAACAGCAACCACGGTATCTGCGAGTCATTCACACCAATTCTTGTCGATTTTGCTTCAAGCTGGATAACCCACGAAAAATCGACATATATCGATCGGTCTTCCAGCCAATCGTCTTTTCAGCCCCAAATAACAGCAACCACGGTATCTCCGAATCATTCACACTAATTCTTGTCGATTTTGCTTCCAGCTGGATAAGTTACGAAAAATCGACATATATCGATCGGTCTTCATGCGAATCGTGTTTTCAGCCCCAAATAACAGCAACCACGGTATCCCCGAGTGATTTACACCAATTCTGGTCAATTTTGCTTCAACCTGGATAACTCACGAAAAATCGACACAAATCGTTCGGTCTTCCAGCCAATCGTCTTTTCAGCCCCAAATAACAGCAATGATGGTATTCTCCGAGCTTCAAGCTGGATAATTCACGGAAAATCGCCATAAAACGATCGCTCTTCCAGCCAATCGTCTTTTCAGCCCCAAATAACACCAACGATGGTATCTCCGAGTCATTCAGACCAATTCTTCTCGAATTTGCTTCAAGCTGGATAACTCATGAAAAATTAACATAAATCGATCGGTCTTCGAGCCAATGGTCTTTCCAGCCCCAAATAACAGCAACGATGGTATTCTCCGAGCTTCAAGCTGGATAATTCACGGAAAATCGCCATAAAACGATCGCTCTTCCAGCCAATCGTCTTTTCAGCCCCAAATAACACCAACGATGGTATCTCCGAGTCATTCAGACCAATTCTTGTCGATTTGGCTTCAAGCTGGATAACTCACAAAAAATCGACATAAATCGATCGGACTTCCAGCCAATCGTCTTTTCAGCCCCAAATAACACCAACGATGGTATCTCCGAGTCATTCAGACCAATTCTTGTCGATTTGGCTTCAAGCTGGATAACTCACAAAAAATCGACATAAATCGATCGGACTTCCAGCCAATCGTCGTTTCAGCCCCAAATAACGGAAACGACGGTATCTCCGAGCCATTCACACCAATTCTGGTCGATTTTGCTTGAACCTGGATAATTCACGGAAAATCGCCATAAAACGATCGCTCTTCCAGCCAATCGTCTTTTCAGCCCCAAATAACACCAACGATGGTATCTCCGAGTCATTCAGACCAATTCTTGTCGATTTCGCTTCAAGCTGGATAACTCACAAAAAATCGACATAAATCGATCGGACTTCCAGCCAATCGTCGTTTCAGCCCCAAATAAAGGAAACGACGGTATCTCCGAGTCATTCACACCAATTCTTGTCGATTTTGCTTCAAGCTGGATTATTCACGAAAAATGGACATAAAACGATCGCTCTTCCAGCCAATCGTCTTTTCAGCTCCAAATAACATCAACGATGGTATTCTCCGAGTCATTCACACCAATTCGTGTCGAATTTGCTTTAAGCTCGATAACTCAACAAAATCCCGAGAGATCCATCGGTCTTCAAGCCAATCGTCTTTTCAGCCCCAAATAACAGCAACGATGGTATTCTCCGAGTCATTCACACCAATTCTTGTCGAATTTGCTTTAAGCTCGATAACTCAACAAAATCCCGATAGATCCATCGGTCTTCAAGCCAATCGTCTTTTCAGCCCTGAATAACAGCAACGATGGTATCTCCGAGTCATTCAGACCAATTCTTCTCGAATTTGCTTCAAGCTGGATAACTCATGAAAAATCAACATAAATCGATCGGTCTTCGAGCCAATGGTCTTTCCAGCCCCAAATAACAGCAACGATGGTATTCTCCGAGCTTCAAGCTGGATAATTCACGGAAAATCGCCATAAAACGATCGCTCTTCCAGCCAATCGTCTTTTCAGCCCCGAATAACAGCAACGATGGTATCTCCGAGTCATTCGGACCAATTATTCTGGAATTTGCTTCAAGCTGGATAACTCATGAAAAATCAACATAAATCGATCGGTCTTCCAGCCAATCGTCTTTTCAGCCCCAAATAACAGCAACGATGGTATTCTCCGAGTCATTCACACCAATTCTTGTCGAATTTGCTTTAAGCTCGATAACTCAACAAAAATCCCGATAGATCGATCGGTCTTCAAGCCAATCGTCTTTTCAGCCCCAAATAACGGAAACGACGGTATCTCCGAGCCATTCACACCAATTCTGGTCGATTTTGCTGCAAGCTGGATAATTCACGGAAAATCGCCATAAAACGATCGCTCTTCCAGCCAATCGTCTTTTCAGCCCCAAATAACACCAACGATGGTATCTCCGAGTCATTCAGACCAATTCTTGTCGATTTGGCTTCAAGCTGGATAACTCACAAAAAATCGACATAAATCGATCGGACTTCCAGCCAATCGTCTTTTCAGCCCCGAATAACAGCAACGATGGTATCTCCGAGTCATTCGGACCAATTATTCTGGAATTTGCTTCAAGCTGGATAACTCATGAAAAATCAACATAAATCGATCGGTCTTCCAGCCAATCGTCTTTTCAGCCCCAAATAACAGCAACGATGGTATCTCCGAGTCATTCAGACCAATTCTTGTCGAATTTGCTTTAAGCTCGATAACTCAACAAAAATCCCGATAGATCGATCGGTCTTCAAGCCAATCGTCTTTTCAGCCCCAAATAACGGAAACGACGGTATCTCCGAGCCATTCACACCAATTCTGGTCGATTTTGCTTCAAGCTGGATAATTCACGGAAAATCGCCATAAAACGATCGCTCTTCCAGCCAATCGTCTTTTCAGCCCCAAATAAAGGAAACGACGGTATCTCCGAGTCATTCACACCATTTCATGTCGATTTTGCTTCAAGCTGGATAATTCACAAAAAATGGACATAAATCGATCGGACTTCCAGCCAATCGTCGTTTCAGCCCCAAATAAAGGAAACGACGGTATCTCCGAGTCATTCACACCAATTCTTGTCGAATTTGCTTTAAGCTCGATAACTCAACAAAATCCCGATAAGATCCATCGGTCTTCAAGCCAATCGTCTTTTCAGCCCTGAATAACAGCAACGATGGTATCTCCGAGTCATTCAGACCAATTCTTCTCGAATTTGCTTCAAGCTGGATAACTCATGAAAAATCAACATAAATCGATCGGTCTTCGAGCCAATGGTCTTTCCAGCCCCAAATAACAGCAACGATGGTATTCTCCGAGCTTCAAGCTGGATAATTCACGGAAAATCGCCATAAAACGATCGCTCTTCCAGCCAATCGTCTTTTCAGCCCCGAATAACAGCAACGATGGTATCTCCGAGTCATTCGGACCAATTATTCTGGAATTTGCTTCAAGCTGGATAACTCATGAAAAATCAACATAAATCGATCGGTCTTCCAGCCAATCGTCTTTTCAGCCCCAAATAACAGCAACGATGGTATTCTCCGAGTCATTCACACCAATTCTTGTCGAATTTGCTTTAAGCTCGATAACTCAACAAAAATCCCGATAGATCGATCGGTCTTCAAGCCAATCGTCTTTTCAGCCCCAAATAACGGAACGACGGTATCTCCGAGCCATTCACACCAATTCTGGTCGATTTTGCTGCAAGCTGGATAATTCACGGAAAATCGCCATAAAACGATCGCTCTTCCAGCCAATCGTCTTTTCAGCCCCAAATAACACCAACGATGGTATCTCCGAGTCATTCAGACCAATTCTTGTCGATTTGGCTTCAAGCTGGATAACTCACAAAAAATCGACATAAATCGATCGGACTTCCAGCCAATCGTCTTTTCAGCCCCAAATAACACCAACGATGGTATCTCCGAGTCATTCAGACCAATTCTTGTCGATTTGGCTTCAAGCTGGATAACTCACAAAAAATCGACATAAAACGATCGCTCTTCCAGCCAATCGTCTTTTCAGCTCCAAATAACATCAACGATGGTATTCTCCGAGTCATTCACACCAATTCTTGTCGAATTTGCTTTAAGCTCGATAACTCAACAAAATCCCGATAGATCGATCGGTCTTCAAGCCAATCGTCTTTTCAGCCCCAAATAACGGAAACGACGGTATCTCCGAGCCATTCACACCAATTCTGGTCGATTTTGCTGCAAGCTGGATAATTCACGGAAAATCGCCATAAAACGATCGCTCTTCCAGCCAATCGTCTTTTCAGCCCCAAATAACACCAACGATGGTATCTCCGAGTCATTCAGACCAATTCTTGTCGATTTGGCTTCAAGCTGGATAACTCACAAAAAATCGACATAAATCGATCGGACTTCCAGCCAATCGTCTTTTCAGCCCCAAATAACACCAACGATGGTATCTCCGAGTCATTCAGACCAATTCTTGTCGATTTGGCTTCAAGCTGGATAACTCACAAAAAATCGACATAAATCGATCGGACTTCCAGCCAATCGTCGTTTCAGCCCCAAATAAAGGAAACGACGGTATCTCCGAGTCATTCACATCAATTCTTGTCGATTTTGCTTCAAGCTGGATAATTCACGGAAAATCGCCATAAAACGATCGCTCTTCCAGCCAATCATCTTTTCAGCCCCCAAATAACGGAAACGACGGTATCTCCGAATCATTCACACCAATTCATGTCGATTTTGCTTCAAGCTGGATAACTTACAAAAAATGGACATAAATCGATCGGACTTCCAGCCAATCGTCGTTTCAGCCCCAAATAACACCAACGATGGTATCTCCGAGTCATTCAGACCAATTCTTGTCGATTTGGCTTCAAGCTGGATAACTCACAAAAAATCGACATAAAACGATCGCTCTTCCAGCCAATCGTCTTTTCAGCTCCAAATAACATCAACGATGGTATTCTCCGAGTCATTCACACCAATTCTTGTCGAATTTGCTTTAAGCTCGATAACTCAACAAAATCCCGATAGATCCATCGGTCTTCAAGCCAATCGTCTTTTCAGCCCTGAATAACAGCAACGATGGTATCTCCGAGTCATTCAGACCAATTCTTCTCGAATTTGCTTCAAGCTGGATAACTCATGAAAAATCAACATAAATCGATCGGTCTTCGAGCCAATGGTCTTTCCAGCCCCAAATAACAGCAACGATGGTATCTCCGAGTCATTCGGACCAATTATTCTGGAATTTGCTTCAAGCTGGATAACTCACGAAAAATGGACATAAAACGATCGGTCTTCCAGCCAATCGTCTTTTCAGCCCCAAATAACAGCAACGATGGTATTCTCCGAGTCATTCACACCAATTCTTGTCGAATTTGCTTTAAGCTCGATAACTCAACAAAAATCCCGATAGATCGATCGGTCTTCAAGCCAATCGTCTTTTCAGCCCCAAATAACGGAAACGACGGTATCTCCGAGCCATTCACACCAATTCTGGTCGATTTTGCTGCAAGCTGGATAATTCACGGAAAATCGCCATAAAACGATCGCTCTTCCAGCCAATCGTCTTTTCAGCCCCAAATAACACCAACGATGGTATCTCCGAGTCATTCAGACCAATTCTTGTCGATTTGGCTTCAAGCTGGATAACTCACAAAAAATCGACATAAATCGATCGGACTTCCAGCCAATCGTCTTTTCAGCCCCAAATAACACCAACGATGGTATCTCCGAGTCATTCAGACCAATTCTTGTCGATTTGGCTTCAAGCTGGATAACTCACAAAAAATCGACATAAATCGATCGGACTTCCAGCCAATCGTCTTTTCAGCCCCAAATAACACCAACGATGGTATCTCCGAGTCATTCAGACCAATTCTTGTCGATTTGGCTTCAAGCTGGATAACTCACAAAAAATCGACATAAATCGATCGGACTTCCAGCCAATCGTCGTTTCAGCCCCAAATAAAGGAAACGACGGTATCTCCGAGTCATTCACACCAATTCTTGTCGATTTTGCTTCAAGCTGGATAATTCACGAAAAATGGACATAAAACGATCGCTCTTCCAGCCAATCGTCTTTTCAGCTCCAAATAACATCAACGATGGTATTCTCCGAGTCATTCACACCAATTCTTGTCGAATTTGCTTTAAGCTCGATAACTCAACAAAATCCCGATAAGATCCATCGGTCTTCAAGCCAATCGTCTTTTCAGCCCTGAATAACAGCAACGATGGTATCTCCGAGTCATTCAGACCAATTCTTCTCGAATTTGCTTCAAGCTGGATAACTCATGAAAAATCAACATAAATCGATCGGTCTTCGAGCCAATCGTCTTTTCAGACCCAAATAACAGCAACGATGGTATTCTCCGAGCTTCAAGCTGGATAATTCACGGAAAATCGCCATAAAACGATCGCTCTTCCAGCCAATCGTCTTTTCAGCCCCGAATAACAGCAACGATGGTATCTCCGAGTCATTCGGACCAATTATTCTGGAATTTGCTTCAAGCTGGATAACTCATGAAAAATCAACATAAATCGATCGGTCTTCCAGCCAATCGTCTTTTCAGCCCCAAATAACAGCAACGATGGGATTCTCCGAGTCATTCACACCAATTCTTGTCGAATTTGCTTTAAGCTCGATAACTCAACAAAAATCCCGATAGATCGATCGGTCTTCAAGCCAATCGTCTTTTCAGCCCCAAATAACGGAAACGACGGTATCTCCGAGCCATTCACACCAATTCTGGTCGATTTTGCTTCAAGCTGGATAATTCACGGAAAATCGCCATAAAACGATCGCTCTTCCAGCCAATCGTCTTTTCAGCCCCAAATAACACCAACGATGGTATCTCCGAGTCATTCAGACCAATTCTTGTCGATTTGGCTTCAAGCTGGATAACTCACAAAAAATCGACATAAATCGATCGGACTTCCAGCCAATCGTCTTTTCAGCCCCAAATAACACCAACGATGGTATCTCCGAGTCATTCAGACCAATTCTTGTCGATTTGGCTTCAAGCTGGATAACTCACAAAAAATCGACATAAAACGATCGCTCTTCCAGCCAATCGTCTTTTCAGCTCCAAATAACATCAACGATGGTATTCTCCGAGTCATTCACACCAATTCTTGTCGAATTTGCTTTAAGCTCGATAACTCAACAAAATCCCGATAGATCCATCGGTCTTCAAGCCAATCGTCTTTTCAGCCCTGAATAACAGCAACGATGGTATCTCCGAGTCATTCAGACCAATTCTTCTCGAATTTGCTTCAAGCTGGATAACTCATGAAAAATCAACATAAATCGATCGGTCTTCGAGCCAATGGTCTTTCCAGCCCCAAATAACAGCAACGATGGTATTCTCCGAGCTTCAAGCTGGATAATTCACGAAAAATCGCCATAAAACGATCGCTCTTCCAGCCAATCGTCTTTTCAGCCCCAAACAACAGCAACGATGGTATCTCCGAGTCATTCAGACCAATTCTTGTCGATTTGGCTTCAAGCTGGATAACTCACAAAAAATCGACATAAATCGATCGGTCTTCAAGCCAATCGTCTTTTCAGCCCCAAATAACAGCAACGATGGTATTCTCCGAGTCATTCACACCAATTATTGTCGAATTTGCTTTAAGCTCGATAACTCAACAAAAATCCCGATAGATCCATCGGTCTTCAAGCCAATCGTCTTTTCAGCCCAAAATAACAGCAACGATGGTATTCTCCGAGTCATTCACACCAATTCTTGTCGAATTTGCTTTAAGCTCGATAACTCAACAAAAATCCCGATAGATCGATCGGTCTTCAAGCCAATCGTCTTTTCAGCCCCAAATAACGGAAACGACGGTATCTCCGAGCCATTCACACCAATTCTGGTCGATTTTGCTTCAAGCTGGATAATTCACGGAAAACCGCCATAAAACGATCGCTCTTCCAGCCAATCGTCTTTTCAGCCCCGAATAACAGCAACGATGGTATCTCCGAGTCATTCAGACCAATTCTTCTCGAATTTGCTTTAAGCTCGATAACTCAACAAAATCCCGATAGATCCATCGGTCTTCAAGCCAATCGTCTTTTCAGCCCTGAATAACAGCAACGATGGTATCTCCGAGTCATTCAGACCAATTCTTCTCGAATTTGCTTCAAGCTGGATAACTCATGAAAAATTAACAAATCGATCGGTCTTCGAGCCAATGGTCTTTCCAGCCCCAAATAACAGCAACGATGGTATTCTCCGAGCTTCAAGCTGGATAATTCACGAAAAATCGCCATAAAACGATCGCTCTTCCAGCCAATCGTCTTTTCAGCCCCAAACAACAGCAACGATGGTATCTCCGAGTCATTCGGACCAATTATTCTGGAATTTGCTTCAAGCTGGATAACTCATGAAAAATCAACATAAATCGATCGGTGTTCCAGCCAATCGTCTTTTCAGCCCCAAATAACAGCAACGATGGGATTCTCCGAGTCATTCACACCAATTCTTGTCGAATTTGCTTTAAGCTCGATAACTCAACAAAAATCCCGATAGATCGATCGGTCTTCAAGCCAATCGTCTTTTCAGCCCCAAATAACGGAAACGACGGTATCTCCGAGCCATTCACACCAATTCTGGTCGATTTTGCTGCAAGCTGGATAATTCACGGAAAATCGCCATAAAACGATCGCTCTTCCAGCCAATCGTCTTTTCAGCTCCAAATAACACCAACGATGGTATCTCCGAGTCATTCAGACCAATTCTTGTCGATTTGGCTTCAAGCTGGATAACTCACAAAAAATCGACATAAATCGATCGGACTTCCAGCCAATCGTCTTTTCAGCCCCAAATAACACCAACGATGGTATCTCCGAGTCATTCAGACCAATTCTTGTCGATTTGGCTTCAAGCTGGATAACTCACAAAAAATCGACATAAAACGATCGCTCTTCCAGCCAATCGTCTTTTCAGCTCCAAATAACATCAACGATGGTATTCTCCGAGTCATTCACACCAATTCTTGTCGAATTTGCTTTAAGCTCGATAACTCAACAAAATCCCGATAGATCCATCGGTCTTCAAGCCAATCGTCTTTTCAGCCCTGAATAACAGCAACGATGGTATCTCCGAGTCATTCAGACCAATTCTTCTCGAATTTGCTTCAAGCTGGATAACTCATGAAAAATCAACATAAATCGATCGGTCTTCGAGCCAATGGTCTTTCCAGCCCCAAATAACAGCAACGATGGTATTCTCCGAGCTTCAAGCTGGATAATTCACGAAAAATCGCCATAAAACGATCGCTCTTCCAGCCAATCGTCTTTTCAGCCCCAAACAACAGCAACGATGGTATCTCCGAGTCATTCAGACCAATTCTTGTCGATTTGGCTTCAAGCTGGATAACTCACAAAAAATCGACATAAATCGATCGGTCTTCAAGCCAATCGTCTTTTCAGCCCCAAATAACAGCAACGATGGTATTCTCCGAGTCATTCACACCAATTATTGTCAAATTTGCTTTAAGCTCGATAACTCAACAAAAATCCCGATAGATCCATCGGTCTTCAAGCCAATCGTCTTTTCAGCCCAAAATAACAGCAACGATGGTATTCTCCGAGTCATTCACACCAATTCTTGTCGAATTTGCTTTAAGCTCGATAACTCAACAAAAATCCCGATAGATCGATCGGTCTTCAAGCCAATCGTCTTTTCAGCCCCAAATAACGGAAACGACGGTATCTCCGAGCCATTCACACCAATTCTGGTCGATTTTGCTTCAAGCTGGATAATTCA
Source organism: Buathra laborator (assembly GCA_934046635.1). Lineage (NCBI taxonomy): Eukaryota > Metazoa > Arthropoda > Insecta > Hymenoptera > Ichneumonidae > Buathra > Buathra laborator. The sequence goes on along the minus strand of OW203899.1, from coordinate 2,147,197 downwards.
CGGAAAACCGCCATAAAACGATCGCTCTTCCAGCCAATCGTCTTTTCAGCCCCGAATAACAGCAACGATGGTATCTCCGAGTCATTCAGACCAATTCTTCTCGAATTTGCTTTAAGCTCGATAACTCAACAAAATCCCGATAGATCCATCGGTCTTCAAGCCAATCGTCTTTTCAGCCCTGAATAACAGCAACGATGGTATCTCCGAGTCATTCAGACCAATTCTTCTCGAATTTGCTTCAAGCTGGATAACTCATGAAAAATCAACATAAATCGATCGGTCTTCGAGCCAATGGTCTTTCCAGCCCCAAATAACAGCAACGATGGTATTCTCCGAGCTTCAAGCTGGATAATTCACGAAAAATCGCCATAAAACGATCGCTCTTCCAGCCAATCGTCTTTTCAGCCCCAAACAACAGCAACGATGGTATCTCCGAGTCATTCAGACCAATTCTTGTCGATTTGGCTTCAAGCTGGATAACTCACAAAAAATCGACATAAATCGATCGGTCTTCAAGCCAATCGTCTTTTCAGCCCCAAATAACAGCAACGATGGTATTCTCCGAGTCATTCACACCAATTATTGTCGAATTTGCTTAAAGCTCGATAACTCAACAAAAATCCCGATAGATCCATCGGTCTTCAAGCCAATCGTCTTTTCAGCCCAAAATAACAGCAACGATGGTATTCTCCGAGTCATTCACACCAATTCTTGTCGAATTTGCTTTAAGCTCGATAACTCAACAAAAATCCCGATAGATCGATCGGTCTTCAAGCCAATCGTCTTTTCAGCCCCAAATAACGGAAACGACGGTATCTCCGAGCCATTCACACCAATTCTGGTCGATTTTGCTGCAAGCTGGATAATTCACGGAAAATCGCCATAAAACGATCGCTCTTCCAGCCAATCGTCTTTTCAGCCCCAAATAACACCAACGATGGTATCTCCGAGTCATTCAGACCAATTCTTGTCGATTTGGCTTCAAGCTGGATAACTCACAAAAAATCGACATAAATCGATCGGACTTCCAGCCAATCGTCTTTTCAGCCCCAAATAACACCAACGATGGTATCTCCGAGTCATTCAGACCAATTCTTGTCGATTTGGCTTCAAGCTGGATAACTCACAAAAAATCGACATAAAACGATCGCTCTTCCAGCCAATCGTCTTTTCAGCTCCAAATAACATCAACGATGGTATTCTCCGAGTCATTCACACCAATTCTTGTCGAATTTGCTTTAAGCTCGATAACTCAACAAAATCCCGATAGATCCATCGGTCTTCAAGCCAATCGTCTTTTCAGCCCTGAATAACAGCAACGATGGTATCTCCGAGTCATTCAGACCAATTCTTCTCGAATTTGCTTCAAGCTGGATAACTCATGAAAAATCAACATAAATCGATCGGTCTTCGAGCCAATGGTCTTTCCAGCCCCAAATAACAGCAACGATGGTATTCTCCGAGCTTCAAGCTGGATAATTCACGAAAAATCGCCATAAAACGATCGCTCTTCCAGCCAATCGTCTTTTCAACCCCAAACAACAGCAACAATGGTATCTCCGAGTCATTCAGACCAATTCTTGTCGATTTGGCTTCAAGCTGGATAACTCACAAAAAATCGACATAAATCGATCGGTCTTCAAGCCAATCGTCTTTTCAGCCCCAAATAACAGCAACGATGGTATTCTCCGAGTCATTCACACCAATTATTGTCGAATTTGCTTTAAGCTCGATAACTCAACAAAAATCCCGATAGATCCATCGGTCTTCAAGCCAATCGTCTTTTCAGCCCAAAATAACAGCAACGATGGTATTCTCCGAGTCATTCACACCAATTCTTGTCGAATTTGCTTTAAGCTCGATAACTCAACAAAAATCCCGATAGATCGATCGGTCTTCAAGCCAATCGTCTTTTCAGCCCCAAATAACGGAAACGACGGTATCTCCGAGCCATTCACACCAATTCTGGTCGATTTTGCTTCAAGCTGGATAATTCACGGAAAACCGCCATAAAACGATCGCTCTTCCAGCCAATCGTCTTTTCAGCCCCGAATAACAGCAACGATGGTATCTCCGAGTCATTCAGACCAATTCTTCTCGAATTTGCTTTAAGCTCGATAACTCAACAAAATCCCGATAGATCCATCGGCCTTCAAAAGCCAATCGTCTTTTCAGCCCTGAATAACAGCAACGATGGTATCTCCGAGTCATTCAGACCAATTCTTCTCGAATTTGCTTCAAGCTGGATAACTCATGAAAAATCAACATAAATCGATCGGTCTTCGAGCCAATGGTCTTTCCAGCCCCAAATAACAGCAACGATGGTATTCTCCGAGCTTCAAGCTGGATAATTCACGAAAAATCGCCATAAAACGATCGCTCTTCCAGCCAATCGTCTTTTCAGCCCCAAATAACACCAACGATGGTATCTCCGAGTCATTCAGACCAATTCTTGTCGATTTGGCTTCAAGCTGGATAACTCACAAAAAATCGACATAAATCGATCGGACTTCCAGCCAATCGTCTTTTCAGCCCCAAATAACACCAACGATGGTATCTCCGAGTCATTCAGACCAATTCTTGTCGATTTGGCTTCAAGCTGGATAATTCACGAAAAATGGACATAAAACGATCGCTCTTCCAGCCAATCATCTTTTCAGCTCCAAATAACATCAACGATGGTATTCTCCGAGTCATTCACACCAATTCTTGTCGAATTTGCTTTAAGCTCGATAACTCAACAAAATCCCGATAAGATCCATCGGTCTTCAAGCCAATCGTCTTTTCAGCCCTGAATAACAGCAACGATGGTATCTCCGAGTCATTCAGACCAATTCTTCTCGAATTTGCTTCAAGCTGGATAACTCATGAAAAATCAACATAAATCGATCGGTCTTCGAGCCAATGGTCTTTCCAGCCCCAAATAACAGCAACGATGGTATTCTCCGAGCTTCAAGCTGGATAATTCACGGAAAATCGCCATAAAACGATCGCTCTTCCAGCCAATCTTCTTTTCAGCTCCAAATAACATCAACGATGGTATTCTCCGAGTCATTCACACCAATTCTTGTCGAATTTGCTTTAAGCTCGATAACTCAACAAAATCCCGATAGATCCATCGGTCTTCAAGCCAATCGTCTTTTCAGCCCCAAATAACAGCAACGATGGTATTCTCCGAGTCATTCACACCAATTCTTGTCGAATTTGCTTTAAGCTCGATAACTCAACAAAATCCCGATAGATCCATCGGTCTTCAAGCCAATCGTCTTTTCAGCCCTGAATAACAGCAACGATGGTATCTCCGAGTCATTCAGACCAATTCTTCTCGAATTTGCTTCAAGCTGGATAACTCATGAAAAATCAACATAAATCGATCGGTCTTCGAGCCAATCGTCTTTTCAGACCCAAATAACAGCAACGATGGTATTCTCCGAGCTTCAAGCTGGATAATTCACGGAAAATCGACATAAAACGATCGCTCTTCCAGCCAATCGTCTTTTCAGCCCCGAATAACAGCAACGATGGTATCTCCGAGTCATTCAGACCAATTCTTCTCGAATTTGCTTCAAGCTGGATAACTCATGAAAAATCAACATAAATCGATCGGTCTTCCAGCCAATCGTCTTTTCAGCCCCAAATAACAGCAACGATGGTATTCTCCGAGTCATTCACACCAATTCTTGTCGAATTTGCTTTAAGCTCGATAACTCAACAAAAATCCCGATAGATCGATCGGTCTTCAAGCCAATCGTCTTTTCAGCCCCAAATAACGGAAACGACGGTATCTCCGAGCCATTCACACCAATTCTGGTCGATTTTGCTTCAAGCTGGATAATTCACGGAAAATCGCCATAAAACGATCGCTCTTCCAGCCAATCGTCTTTTCAGCCCCAAATAACACCAACGATGGTATCTCCGAGTCATTCAGACCAATTCTTGTCGATTTGGCTTCAAGCTGGATAACTCACAAAAAATCGACATAAATCGATCGGACTTCCAGCCAATCGTCGTTTCAGCCCCAAATAAAGGAAACGACGGTATCTCCGAGTCATTCACACCAATTCTTGTCGATTTTGCTTCAATCTGGATAATTCACGGAAAATCGCCATAAAACGATCGCTCTTCCAGCCAATCATCTTTTCAGCCCCAAATAACGGAAACGATGGTATTCTCCGAGTCATTCACACCAATTCTTGTCGAATTTGCTTTAAGCTCGATAACTCAACAAAATCCCGATAGATCCATCGGTCTTCAAGCCAATCGTCTTTTCAGCCCCAAATAACAGCAACGATGGTATTCTCCGAGTCATTCACACCAATTCTTGTCGAATTTGCTTTAAGCTCGATAACTCAACAAAAATCCCGATAGATCGATCGGTCTTCAAGCCAATCGTCTTTTCAGCCCCAAATAACGGAAACGACGGTATCTCCGAGCCATTCACACCAATTCTGGTCGATTTTGCTTCAAGCTGGATAAGTCACGGAAAATCGCCATAAAACGATCGCTCTTCCAGCCAATCATCTTTTCAGCCCCAAATAACGGAAACGATGGTATTCTCCGAGTCATTCACACCAATTCTTGTCGAATTTGCTTTAAGCTCGATAACTCAACAAAATCCCGATAGATCCATCGGTCTTCAAGCCAATCGTCTTTTCAGCCCCAAATAACACCAACGATGGTATCTCCGAGTCATTCAGACCAATTCTTGTCGATTTGGCTTCAAGCTGGATAACTCACAAAAAATCGACATAAATCGATCGGACTTCCAGCCAATCGTCGTTTCAGCCCCAAATAACGGAAACGACGGTATCTCCGAGCCATTCACACCAATTCTGGTCGATTTTGCTTGAACCTGGATAATTCACGGAAAATCGCCATAAAACGATCGCTCTTCCAGCCAATCGTCTTTTCAGCCCCAAATAACACCAACGATGGTATCTCCGAGTCATTCAGACCAATTCTTGTCGATTTGGCTTCAAGCTGGATAACTCACAAAAAATCGACATAAATCGATCGGACTTCCAGCCAATCGTCGTTTCAGCCCCAAATAACGGAAACGACGGTATCTCCGAGCCATTCACACCAATTCTGGTCGATTTTGCTTCAAGCTGGATAATTCACGGAAAACCGCCATAAAACGATCGCTCTTCCAGCCAATCGTCTTTTCAGCCCCGAATAACAGCAACGATGGTATCTCCGAGTAATTCAGACCAATTCTTCTCGAATTTGCTTTAAGCTCGATAACTCAACAAAATCCCGATAGATCCATCGGTCTTCAAGCCAATCGTCTTTTCAGCCCTGAATAACAGCAACGATGGTATCTCCGAGTCATTCAGACCATTTCTTCTCGAATTTGCTTCAAGCTGGATAACTCATGAAAAATTAACATAAATCGATCGGTCTTCGAGCCAATGGTCTTTCCAGCCCCAAATAACAGCAACGATGGTATTCTCCGAGCTTCAAGCTGGATAATTCACGAAAAATCGCCATAAAACGATCGCTCTTCCAGCCAATCGTCTTTTCAGCCCCAAACAACAGCAACGATGGTATCTCCGAGTCATTCAGACCAATTCTTGTCGATTTGGCTTCAAGCTGGATAACTCACAAAAAATCGACATAAATCGATCGGTCTTCAAGCCAATCGTCGTTTCAGCCCCAAATAACGGAAACGACGGTATCTCCGAGCCATTCACACCAATTCTGGTCGATTTTGCTTCAAGCTGGATAATTCACGGAAAACCGCCATAAAACGATCGCTCTTCCAGCCAATCGTCTTTTCAGCCCAAAATAACAGCAACGATGGTATTCTCCGAGTCATTCACACCAATTCTTGTCGAATTTGCTTTAAGCTCGATAACTCAACAAAAATCCCGATAGATCGATCGGTCTTCAAGCCAATCGTCTTTTCAGCCCCAAATAACGGAAACGACGGTATCTCCGAGCCATTCACACCAATTCTGGTCGATTTTGCTTCAAGCTGGATAATTCACGGAAAATCGCCATAAAACGATCGCTCTTCCAGCCAATCGTCTTTTCAGCCCCAAATAACACCAACGATGGTATCTCCGAGTCATTCAGACCAATTCTTGTCGATTTGGCTTCAAGCTGGATAACTCACAAAAAATCGACATAAATCGATCGGACTTCCAGCCAATCGTCTTTTCAGCCCCAAATAACACCAACGATGGTATCTCCGAGTCATTCAGAGCAATTCTTGTCGATTTGGCTTCAAGCTGGATAACTCACAAAAAATCGACATAAAACGATCGCTCTTCCAGCCAATCGTCTTTTCAGCTCCAAATAACATCAACGATGGTATTCTCCGAGTCATTCACACCAATTCTTGTCGAATTTGCTTTAAGCTCGATAACTCAACAAAATCCCGAGAGATCCATCGGTCTTCAAGCCAATCGTCGTTTCAGCCCCAAATAAAGGAAACGACGGTATCTCCGAGTCATTCACACCAATTCTTGTCGATTTTGCTTCAAGCTGGATAATTCACTAAAAATCGACATAAAACGATCGCTCTTCCAGCCAATCGTCTTTTCAGCCCCAAATAACATCAACGATGGTATTCTCCGAGTCATTCACACCAATTCTGGTCGATTTTGCTTCAAGCTGGATAATTCACGAAAAATCGCCATAAAACGATCGCTCTTCCAGCCAATCGTCTTTTCAGCCCCAAACAACAGCAACGATGGTATCTCCGAGTCATTCAGACCAATTCTTGTCGATTTGGCTTCAAGCTGGATAACTCACAAAAAATCGACATAAATCGATCGGTCTTCAAGCCAATCGTCTTTTCAGCCCCAAATAACAGCAACGATGGTATTCTCCGAGTCATTCACACCAATTCTTGTCGAATTTGCTTTAAGCTCGATAACTCAACAAAAATCCCGATAGATCGATCGGTCTTCAAGCCAATCGTCTTTTCAGCCCCAAATAACGGAAACGACGGTATCTCCGAGCCATTCACACCAATTCTGGTCGATTTTGCTGCAAGCTGGATAATTCACGGAAAATCGCCATAAAACGATCGCTCTTCCAGCCAATCGTCTTTTCAGCCCCAAACAACAGCAACGATGGTATCTCCGAGTCATTCAGACCAATTCTTGTCGATTTGGCTTCAAGCTGGATAACTCACAAAAAATCGACATAAATCGATCGGTCTTCAAGCCAATCGTCTTTTCAGCCCCAAATAACAGCAACGATGGTATTCTCCGAGTCATTCACACCAAGTATTGTCGAATTTGCTTTAAGCTCGATAACTCAACAAAAATCCCGATAGATCCATCGGTCTTCAAGCCAATCGTCTTTTCAGCCCCAAATAACGGAAACGACGGTATCTCCGAGCCATTCACACCAATTCTTGTCGATTTTGCTTCAAGCTGGATAATTCACGGAAAATCGCCATAAAACGATCGCTCTTCCAGCCAATCGTCTTTTCAGCCCCGAATAACAGCAACGATGGTATCTCCGAGTCATTCAGACCAATTCTTCTCGAATTTGCTTCAAGCTGGATAACTCACAAAAAATCGACATAAATCGATCGGTCTTCAAGCCAATCGTCTTTTCAGCCCCAAATAACAGCAACGATGGTATTCTCCGAGTCATTCACACCAATTCTTGTCGAATTTGCTTTAAGCTCGATAACTCAACAAAAATCCTGATAGATCGATCGGTCTACAAGCCGTCTTTTCAGCCCTGAATAACAGCAACGATGGTATCTCCGAGTCATTCAGACCAATTCTTCTCGAATTTGCTTCAAGCTGGATAACTCATGAAAAATCAACATAAATCGATCGGTCTTCGAGCCAATGGTCTTTCCAGCCCCAAATAACAGCAATGATGGTATTCTCCGAGCTTCAAGCTGGATAATTCACGGAAAATCGCCATAAAACGATCGCTCTTCCAGCCAATCGTCTTTTCAGCCCCGAATAACAGCAACGATGGTATCTCCGAGTCATTCGGACCAATTCTTCTGGAATTTGCTTCAAGCTGGATAACTCATGAAAAATCAACATAAATCGATCGGTCTTCGAGCCAATGGTCTTTCCAGCCCCAAATAACAGCAACGATGGTATTCTCCGAGCTTCAAGCTGGATAATTCACGGAAAATCGCCATAAAACGATCGCTCTTCCAGCCAATCGTCTTTTCAGCCCCGAATAACAGCAACGATGGTATCTCCGAGTCATTCAGACCAATTCTTCTCGAATTTGCTTCAAGCTGGATAACTCATGAAAAATCAACATAAATCGATCGGTCTTCCAGCCAATCGTCTTTTCAGCCCCAAATAACGGAAACGACGGTATCTCCGAGCCATTCACACCAATTCTGGTCGATTTTGCTTCAAGCTGGATAATTCACGGAAAATCGCCATAAAACGATCGCTCTTCCAGCCAATCGTCTTTTCAGCCCCAAATAACACCAACGATGGTATCTCCGAGTCATTCAGACCAATTCTTGTCGATTTGGCTTCAAGCTGGATAACTCACAAAAAATCGACATAAATCGATCGGACTTCCAGCCAATCGTCGTTTCAGCCCCAAATAAAGGAAACGACGGTATCTCCGAGTCATTCACACCAATTCTTGTCGATTTTGCTTCAAGCTGGATAATTCACGGAAAATCGCCATAAAACGATCGCTCTTCCAGCCAATCATCTTTTCAGGCCCAAATAACGGAAACGACGGTATCTCCGAATCATTAACACCAATTCATGTCGATTCTGCTTCAAGCTGGATAACTCACAAAAAATGGACATAAATCGATCGGACTTCCAGCCAATCATCTTTTCAGCTCCAAATAACATCAACGATGGTATTCTCCGAGTCATTCACACCAATTCTTGTCGAATTTGCTTTAAGCTCGATAACTCAACAAAAATCCCGATAGATCGATCGGTCTTCGAGCCAATCGTCTTTTCAGCCCCAAATAACAGCAACGATGGTATTCTCCGAGCTTCAAGCTGGATAATTCACGGAAAATCGCCATAAAACGATCGCTCTTCCAGCCAATCGTCTTTTCAGCTCCAAATAACATCAACGATGGTATTCTCCGAGTCATTCACACCAATTCTTGTCGAATTTGCTTTAAGCTCGATAACTCAACAAAATCCCGATAGATCCATCGGTCTTCAAGCCAATCGTCTTTTCAGCCCCAAATAACAGCAACGATGGTATTCTCCGAGTCATTCACACCAATTCTTGTCGAATTTGCTTTAAGCTCGATAACTCAACAAAATCCCGATAGATCCATCGGTCTTCAAGCCAATCGTCTTTTCAGCCCTGAATAACAGCAACGATGGTATCTCCGAGTCATTCAGACCAATTCTTCTCGAATTTGCTTCAAGCTGGATAACTCATGAAAAATCAACATAAATCGATCGGTCTTCCAGCCAATCGTCTTTTCAGCCCCAAATAACAGCAACGATGGTATTCTCCGAGCTTCAAGCTCGATAATTCACGGAAAATCGCCATAAAACGATCGCTCTTCCAGCCAATCGTCTTTTCAGCCCCGAATAACAGCAACGATGGTATCTCCGAGTCATTCAGACCAATTCTTCTGGAATTTGCTTCAAGCTGGATAACTCATGAAAAATCAACATAAATCGATCGGTCTTTTCAGCCCCAAATAACAGCAACGATGGTATTCTCCGAGTCATTCACACCAATTCTTGTCGAATTTGCTTTAAGCTCGATAACTCAACAAAAATCCCGATAGATCGATCGGTCTTCAAGCCAATCGTCTTTTCAGCCCCAAATAACGGAAACGACGGTATCTCCGAGCCATTCACACCAATTCTGGTCGATTTTGCTTCAAGCTGGATAATTCACGGAAAATCGCCATAAAACGATCGCTCTTCCAGCCAATCGTCTTTTCAGCCCCAAATAACGGAAACGATGGTATTCTCCGAGTCATTCACACCAATTCTTGTCGAATTTGCTTTAAGCTCGATAACTCAACAAAATCCCGATAGATCCATCGGTCTTCAACCCAATCGTCTTTTCAGCCCCAAATAACAACAACGATGGTATCTCCGAGTCATTCAGACCAATTCTTGTCGATTTGGCTTCAAGCTGGATAACTCACAAAAAATCGACATAAATCGATCGGACTTCCAGCCAATCGTCGTTTCAGCCCCAAATAACGGAAACGACGGTATCTCCGAGCCATTCACACCAATTCTGGTCGATTTTGCTTGAACCTGGATAATTCACGGAAAATCGCCATAAAACGATCGCTCTTCCAGCCAATCGGCTTTTCAGCCCCAAATAACACCAACGATGGTATCTCCGAGTCATTCAGACCAATTCTTGTCGATTTGGCTTCAAGCTGGATAACTCACAAAAAATCGACATAAATCGATCGGACTTCCAGCCAATCGTCGTTTCAGCCCCAAATAAAGGAAACGACGGTATCTCCGAGTCATTCACACCAATTCTTGTCGATTTTGCTTCAAGCTGGATAATTCACGGAAAATCGCCATAAAACGATCGCTCTTCCAGCCAATCATCTTTTCAGCCCCAAATAACGGAAACGACGGTATCTCCGAATCATTCACACCAATTCATGTCGATTTTGCTTCAAGCTGGATAACTCACAAAAAATGGACATAAATCGATCGGACTTCCAGCCAATCGTCGTTTCAGCCCCAAATAAAGGAAACGACGGTATCTCCGAGTCATTCACACCAATTCTTGTCGATTTTGCTTCAAGCTGGATAATTCACGAAAAATGGACATAAAACGATCGCTCTTCCAGCCAATCATCTTTTCAGCTCCAAATAACATCAACGATGGTATTCTCCGAGTCATTTACACTAATTCTTGTCGATTTTGCATCAACCTGGATAACTCACGAAAAATCGACATAAATCGTTCGGTCTTCCAGCCAATCGTCTCTTCAGCCCCACATCACAGCAACGATTTTATCCCCGAGTGATTTACACCAATTCTTGTCGATTTTGCATCAACCTGGATAACTCACGAAAAATCGACATATATCGATCGGTCTTCATGCGAATCGTGTTTTCAGCCCCAAATAACAGCAACCACGTATCTGCGTGACATTCACAGCAATTGTTGTCGATTTTCCTTCAAGCTGGATAACTCACGAAAAATCGACATATATCGATCGGTCTTCCAGCCAATCGTCTTTTCAGCCCCAAATAACAGCAACCACGGTATCTCCGAATCATTCACACTAATTCTTGTCGATTTTGCTTCCAGCTGGATAAGTTACGAAAAATCGACATATATCGATCGGTCTTCATGCGAATCGTCTTTTCAGCCCCAAATAACACCAACCACGGTATCTGCGAGTCTTTCACACCAATTCTTGTCGATTTTGCATCAACCTGGATAACTCACGAAAAATCGACATAAATCGTTCGGTCTTCCAGCCAATCGTCTTTTCAGCCCCAAATAACAGCAACCACGGTATCTTCGAATCATTCACACTAATTCTTGGCGATTTTGCTTCCAGCTGGATAAGTTACCAAAAATCGACATATATCGATCGGTCTTCATGCGAATCGTGTTTTCAGCCCCAAATAACAGCAACCACGGTATCTGCGAGTCATTCACACCAATTCTTGTCGATTTTGCTTCCAGCTGGATAACTCACGAAAAATCGACACAAATCGTTCGGTCTTCCAGCCAATCGTCTTTTCAGCCCCAAATAACAGCAACCACGGTATCTCCGAATCATTCACACTAATTCTTGTCGATTTTGCTTCCAGCTGGATAAGTTACGAAAAATCGACATATATCGATCGGTCTTCATGCGAATCGTCTTTTCAGCCCCAAATAACACCAACCACGGTATCTGCGAGTCTTTCACACCAATTCTTGTCGATTTTGCATCAACCTGGATAACTCACGAAAAATCGACATAAATCGTTCGGTCTTCCAGCCAATCGTCTTTTCAGCCCCAAATAACAGCAACCACGGTATCTTCGAATCATTCACACTAATTCTTGGCGATTTTGCTTCCAGCTGGATAAGTTACCAAAAATCGACATATATCGATCGGTCTTCATGCGAATCGTGTTTTCAGCCCCAAATAACAGCAACCACGGTATCTGCGAGTCATTCACACCAATTCTTGTCGATTTTGCTTCCAGCTGGATAACTCACGAAAAATCGACATATATCGATCGGTCTTCATGCGAATCGTCTTTTCAGCCCCAAATAACACCAACCACGGTATCTGCGAGTCTTTCACACCAATTCTTGTCGATTTTGCATCAACCTGGATAACTCACGAAAAATCGACATATATCGATCGGTCTTCCAGCCAATCGTCTTTTCAGCCCCAAATAACACCAACGATGGTATCTCCGAGTCATTCAGACCAATTCTTGTCGATTTGGGTTCAAGCTGGATAACTCACAAAAAATCGATAAAAATCGATCGGACTTCCAGCCAATCGTCGTTTCAGCCCCAAATAAAGGAAACGACGGTATCTCCGAGTCATTCACACCAATTCTTGTCGATTTTGCTTCAAGCTGGATTATTCACGAAAAATGGACATAAAACGATCGCTCTTCCAGCCAATCGTCTTTTCAGCTCCAAATAACATCAACGATGGTATTCTCCGAGTCATTCACACCAATTCTTGTCGAATTTGCTTTAAGCTCGATAACTCAACAAAATCCCGAGAGATCCATCGGTCTTCAAGCCAATCGTCTTTTCAGCCCCAAATAACAGCAACGATGGTATTCTCCGAGTCATTCACACCAATTCTTGTCGAATTTGCTTTAAGCTCGATAACTCAACAAAAATCCCGATAGATCGATCGGTCTTCAAGCCAATCGTCTTTTCAGCCCCAAATAACGGAAACGACGGTATCTCCGAGCCATTCACACCAATTCTGGTCGATTTTGCTTCAAGCTGGATAATTCACGGAAAATCGCCATAAAACGATCGCTCTTCCAGCCAATCATCTTTTCAGCCCCAAATAACGGAAACGATGGTATTCTCCGAGTCATTCACACCAATTCTTGTCGAATTTGCTTTAAGCTCGATAACTCAACAAAATCCCGATAGATCCATCGGTCTTCAAGCCAATCGTCTTTTCAGCCCCAAATAACAGCAACGATGGTATTCTCCGAGTCATTCACACCAATTCTTGTCGAATTTGCTTTAAGCTCGATAACTCAACAAAAATCCCGATAGATCGATCGGTCTTCAAGCCAATCGTCTTTTCAGCCCCAAATAACGGAAACGACGGTATCTCCGAGCCATTCACACCAATTCTGGTCGATTTTGCTTCAAGCTGGATAATTCACGGAAAATCGCCATAAAACGATCGCTCTTCCAGCCAATCATCTTTTCAGCCCCAAATAACGGAAACGATGGTATTCTCCGAGTCATTCACACCAATTCTTGTCGAATTTGCTTTAAGCTCGATAACTCAACAAAATCCCGATAGATCCATCGGTCTTCAAGCCAATCGTCTTTTCAGCCCCAAATAACACCAACGATGGTATCTCCGAGTCATTCAGACCAATTCTTGTCGATTTGGGTTCAAGCTGGATAACTCACAAAAAATCGACATAAATCGATCGGACTTCCAGCCAATCGTCGTTTCAGCCCCAAATAACGGAAACGACGGTATCTCCGAGCCATTCACACCAATTCTGGTCGATTTTGCTTGAACCTGGATAATTCACGGAAAATCGCCATAAAACGATCGCTCTTCCAGCCAATCGTCTTTTCAGCCCCAAATAACACCAACGATGGTATCTCCGAGTCATTCAGACCAATTCTTGTCGATTTGGCTTCAAGCTGGATAACTCACAAAAAATCGACATAAATCGATCGGACTTCCAGCCAATCGTCGTTTCAGCCCCAAATAACGGAAACGACGGTATCTCCGAGCCATTCACACCAATTCTGGTCGATTTTGCTTCAAGCTGGATAATTCACGGAAAACCGCCATAAAACGATCGCTCTTCCAGCCAATCGTCTTTTCAGCCCCGAATAACAGCAACGATGGTATCTCCGAGTCATTCAGACCAATTCTTCTCGAATTTGCTTTAAGCTCGATAACTCAACAAAATCCCGATAGATCCATCGGGCTTCAAGCCAATCGTCTTTTCAGCCCTGAATAACAGCAACGATGGTATCTCCGAGTCATTCAGACCAATTCTTCTCGAATTTGCTTCAAGCTGGATAACTCATGAAAAATTAACATAAATCGATCGGTCTTCGAGCCAATGGTCTTTCCAGCCCCAAATAACAGCAACGATGGTATTCTCCGAGCTTCAAGCTGGATAATTCACGAAAAATCGCCATAAAACGATCGCTCTTCCAGCCAATCGTCTTTTCAGCCCCAAACAACAGCAACGATGGTATCTCCGAGTCATTCAGACCATTTCTTGTCGATTTGGCTTCAAGCTGGATAACTCACAAAAAATCGACATAAATCGATCGGTCTTCAAGCCAATCGTCGTTTCAGCCCCAAATAACGGAAACGATGGTATCTCCGAGTCATTCAGACCAATTCTTGTCGATTTGGCTTCAAGCTGGATAACTCACAAAAAATCGACATAAATCGATCGGACTTCCAGCCAATCGTCTTTTCAGCCCCAAATAACACCAACGATGGTATCTCCGAGTCATTCAGACCAATTCTTGTCGATTTGGCTTCAAGCTGGATAACTCACAAAAAATCGACATAAAACGATCGCTCTTCCAGCCAATCGTCTTTTCAGCTCCAAATAACATCAACGATGGTATTCTCCGAGTCATTCACACCAATTCTTGTCGAATTTGCTTTAAGCTCGATAACTCAACAAAATCCCGAGAGATCCATCGGTCTTCAAGCCAATCGTCGTTTCAGCCCCAAATAAAGGAAACGACGGTATCTCCGAGTCATTCACACCAATTCTTGTCGATTTTGCTTCAAGCTGGATAATTCACTAAAAATCGACATAAAACGATCGCTCTTCCAGCCAATCGTCTTTTCAGCCCCAAATAATAGCAACGATGGTATTCTCCGAGTCATTCACACCAATTCTGGTCGATTTTGCTTCAAGCTGGATAATTCACGAAAAATCGCCATAAAACGATCGCTCTTCCAGCCAATCGTCTTTTCAGCCCCAAACAACAGCAACGATGGTATCTCCGAGTCATTCAGACCAATTCTTGTCGATTTGGCTTCAAGCTGGATAACTCACAAAAAATCGACATAAATCGATCGGTCTTCAAGCCAATCGTCTTTTCAGCCCCAAATAACAGCAACGATGGTATTCTCCGAGTCATTCACACCAATTCTTGTCGAATTTGCTTTAAGCTCGATAACTCAACAAAAATCCCGATAGATCGATCGGTCTTCAAGCCAATCGTCTTTTCAGCCCCAAATAACGGAAACGACGGTATCTCCGAGCCATTCACACCAATTCTGGTCGATTTTGCTTCAAGCTGGATAATTCACGGAAAATCGCCATAAAACGATCGCTCTTCCAGCCAATCGTCTTTTCAGCCCCAAATAACACCAACGATGGTATCTCCGAGTCATTCAGACCAATTCTTCTCGAATTTGCTTCAAGCTGGATAACTCATAAAAAATCGACATAAATCGATCGGTCTTCAAGCCAATCGTCTTTTCAGCCCCAAATAACAGCAACGATGGTATTCTCCGAGTCATTCACACCAATTCTTGTCGAATTTGCTTTAAGCTCGATAACTCAACAAAAATCCTGATAGATCGATCGGTCTACAAGCCGTCTTTTCAGCCCTGAATAACAGCAACGATGGTATCTCCGAGTCATTCAGACCAATTCTTCTCGAATTTGCTTCAAGCTGGATAACTCATGAAAAATCAACATAAATCGATCGGTCTTCGAGCCAATGGTCTTTCCAGCCCCAAATAACAGCAATGATGGTATTCTCCGAGCTTCAAGCTGGATAATTCACGGAAAATCGCCATAAAACGATCGCTCTTCCAGCCAATCGTCTTTTCAGCCCCGAATAACAGCAACGATGGTATCTCCGAGTCATTCGGACCAATTCTTCTGGAATTTGCTTCAAGCTGGATAACTCATGAAAAATCAACATAAATCGATCGGTCTTCGAGCCAATGGTCTTTCCAGCCCCAAATAACAGCAATGATGGTATTCTCCGAGTCATTCAGACCAATTCTTGTCGATTTGGCTTCAAGCTGGATAACTCACAAAAAATCGACATAAATCGATCGGACTTCCAGCCAATCGTCGTTTCAGCCCCAAATAAAGGAAACGACGGTATCTCCGAGTCATTCACACCAATTCTTGTCGATTTTGCTTCAAACTGGATAATTCACGGAAAATCGCCATAAAACGATCGCTCTTCCAGCCAATCATCTTTTCAGGCCCAAATAACGGAAACGACGGTATCTCCGAATCATTAACACCAATTCATGTCGATTCTGCTTCAAGCTGGATAACTCACAAAAAATGGACATAAATCGATCGGACTTCCAGCCAATCATCTTTTCAGCTCCAAATAACATCAACGATGGTATTCTCCGAGTCATTCACACCAATTCTTGTCGAATTTGCTTTAAGCTCGATAACTCAACAAAAATCCCGATAGATCGATCGGTCTTCGAGCCAATCGTCTTTTCAGCCCCAAATAACAGCAACGATGGTATTCTCCGAGCTTCAAGCTGGATAATTCACGGAAAATCGCCATAAAACGATCGCTCTTCCAGCCAATCGTCTTTTCAGCTCCAAATAACATCAACGATGGTATTCTCCGAGTCATTCACACCAATTCTTGTCGAATTTGCTTTAAGCTCGATAACTCAACAAAATCCCGATAGATCCATCGGTCTTCAAGCCAATCGTCTTTTCAGCCCCAAATAACAGCAACGATGGTATTCTCCGAGTCATTCACACCAATTCTTGTCGAATTTGCTTTAAGCTCGATAACTCAACAAAATCCCGATAGATCCATCGGTCTTCAAGCCAATCGTCTTTTCAGCCCTGAATAACAGCAACGATGGTATCTCCGAGTCATTCAGACCAATTCTTCTCGAATTTGCTTCAAGCTGGATAACTCATGAAAAATCAACATAAATCGATCGGTCTTCGAGCCAATCGTCTTTTCAGCCCCAAATAACAGCAACGATGGTATTCTCCGAGCTTCAAGCTGGATAATTCACGGAAAATCGCCATAAAACGATCGCTCTTCCAGCCAATCGTCTTTTCAGCCCCGAATAACAGCAACGATGGTATCTCCGAGTCATTCAGACCAATTCTTCTCGAATTTGCTTCAAGCTGGATAACTCATGAAAAATCAACATAAATCGATCGGTCTTTTCAGCCCCAAATAACAGCAACGATGGTATTCTCCGAGTCATTCACACCAATTCTTGTCGAATTCGCTTTAAGCTCGATAACTCAACAAAAATCCCGATAGATCGATCGGTCTTCAAGCCAATCGTCTTTTCAGCCCCAAATAACGGAAACGACGGTATCTCCGAGCCATTCACACCAATTCTGGTCGATTTTGCTTCAAGCTGGATAATTCACGGAAAATCGCCATAAAACGATCGCTCTTCCAGCCAATCGTCTTTTCAGCCCCAAATAACGGAAACGATGGTATTCTCCGAGTCATTCACACCAATTCTTGTCGAATTTGCTTTAAGCTCGATAACTCAACAAAATCCCGATAGATCCATCGGTCTTCAACCCAATCGTCTTTTCAGCCCCAAATAACAACAACGATGGTATCTCCGAGTCATTCAGACCAATTCTTGTCGATTTGGCTTCAAGCTGGATAACTCACAAAAAATCGACATAAATCGATCGGACTTCCAGCCAATCGTCGTTTCAGCCCCAAATAACGGAAACGACGGTATCTCCGAGCCATTCACACCAATTCTGGTCGATTTTGCTTCAACCTGGATAATTCACGGAAAATCGCCATAAAACGATCGCTCTTCCAGCCAATCGTCTTTTCAGCCCCAAATAACACCAACGATGGTATCTCCGAGTCATTCAGACCAATTCTTGTCGATTTGGCTTCAAGCTGGATAACTCACAAAAAATCGACATAAATCGATCGGACTTCCAGCCAATCGTCGTTTCAGCCCCAAATAAAGGAAACGACGGTATCTCCGAGTCATTCACACCAATTCTTGTCGATTTTGCTTCAAGCTGGATAATTCACGGAAAATCGCCATAAAACGATCGCTCTTCCAGCCAATCATCTTTTCAGCCCCAAATAACGGAAACGACGGTATCTCCGAATCATTCACACCAATTCATGTCGATTTTGCTTCAAGCTGGATAACTCACAAAAAATGGACATAAATCGATCGGACTTCCAGCCAATCGTCGTTTCAGCCCCAAATAAAGGAAACGACGGTATCTCCGAGTCATTCACACCAATTCTTGTCGATTTTGCTTCAAGCTGGATAATTCACGAAAAATGGACATAAAACGATCGCTCTTCCAGCCAATCATCTTTTCAGCTCCAAATAACATCAACGATGGTATTCTCCGAGTCATTTACACTAATTCTTGTCGATTTTGCATCAACCTGGATAACTCACGAAAAATCGACATAAATCGTTCGGTCTTCCAGCCAATCGTCTCTTCAGCCCCACATCACAGCAACGATTTTATCCCCGAGTGATTTACACCAATTCTTGTCGATTTTGCATCAACCTGGATAACTCACGAAAAATCGACATATATCGATCGGTCTTCCAGCCAATCGTCTTTTCAGCCCCAAATAACAGCAACCACGGTATCTCCGAATCATTCACACTAATTCTTGTCGATTTTGCTTCCAGCTGGATAAGTTACGAAAAATCGACATATATCGATCGGTCTTCATGCGAATCGTCTTTTCAGCCCCAAATAACACCAACCACGGTATCTGCGAGTCTTTCACACCAATTCTTGTCGATTTTGCATCAACCTGGATAACTCACGAAAAATCGACATAAATCGTTCGGTCTTCCAGCCAATCGTCTTTTCAGCCCCAAATAACAGCAACCACGGTATCTTCGAATCATTCACACTAATTCTTGGCGATTTTGCTTCCAGCTGGATAAGTTACCAAAAATCGACATATATCGATCGGTCTTCATGCGAATCGTGTTTTCAGCCCCAAATAACAGCAACCACGGTATCTGCGAGTCATTCACACCAATTCTTGTCGATTTTGCTTCCAGCTGGATAACTCACGAAAAATCGACACAAATCGTTCGGTCTTCCAGCCAATCGTCTTTTCAGCCCCAAATAACAGCAACCACGGTATCTCCGAATCATTCACACTAATTCTTGTCGATTTTGCTTCCAGCTGGATAAGTTACGAAAAATCGACATATATCGATCGGTCTTCATGCGAATCGTCTTTTCAGCCCCAAATAACACCAACCACGGTATCTGCGAGTCTTTCACACCAATTCTTGTCGATTTTGCATCAACCTGGATAACTCACGAAAAATCGACATAAATCGTTCGGTCTTCCAGCCAATCGTCTTTTCAGCCCCAAATAACAGCAACCACGGTATCTTCGAATCATTCACACTAATTCTTGGCGATTTTGCTTCCAGCTGGATAAGTTACCAAAAATCGACATATATCGATCGGTCTTCATGCGAATCGTGTTTTCAGCCCCAAATAACAGCAACCACGGTATCTGCGAGTCATTCACACCAATTCTTGTCGATTTTGCTTCCAGCTGGATAACTCACGAAAAATCGACATATATCGATCGGTCTTCATGCGAATCGTCTTTTCAGCCCCAAATAACACCAACCACGGTATCTGCGAGTCTTTCACACCAATTCTTGTCGATTTTGCATCAACCTGGATAACTCACGAAAAATCGACATAAATCGTTCGGTCTTCCAGTCAATCGTCTTTTCAGCCCCAAGTAACAGCAACCACGGTATCTCCGAATCATTCACACTAATTCTTGTCGATTTTGCTTCAAGCTGGATAACTCACGAAAAATCGACATAAATCGTTCGGTCTTCATGCCAATTGTCTTTTCAGCCCCAAATAACAGCACCCACGCTTTCTGCGAGTCATTCACACCAATTCTTGTCGGTTTTGCTTCCAGCTGGATAACTTACGAAAAATCGACATATATCGATCGGTCTTCATGCGAATCGTGTTTTCAGCCCCAAATAACAGCAACCACGGTATCTGCGTGTCATTCACACCAATTCTTGTCGATTTTGCTTCAAGCTGGATAACTCACGAAAAATCGACATAAATCGTTCGGTCTTCATGCCAATCGTCTTTTCAGCCCCAAATAACAGCAACCACGGTATCTCCGAATCATTCACACTAATTCTTGTCGATTTTGCTTCAAGCTGGATAACTCACGAAAAATCGACATAAATTGTTCGGTCTTCATGCCAATCGTCTTTTCAGCCCCAAATAACAGCAACCACGGTATCTCCGAATCATTCACACTAATTCTTGTCGATTTTGCTTCCAGCTGGATAAGTTACGAAAAATCGACATATATCGATCGGTCTTCATGCGAATCGTGTTTTCAGCCCCAAATAACAGCAACCACGGTATCCCCGAGTGATTTAGACCAATTCTTGTCAATTTTGCTTCAAGCTGGATAACTCACGAAAAATCGACATATATCGATCTGTCTTTATGCGAATCGTGTTTTCAGCCCCAAATAACAGCAACGACGGTATCTCCGAGTCATTCACATCAATTCTTGTCGATTTTGCATCAACCTGGATAACTCACGAAAAATCGACATAAATCGTTCGGTCTTCCAGTCAATCGTCTTTTCAGCCCCAAGTAACAGCAACCACGGTATCTCCGAATCATTCACACTAATTCTTGTCGATTTTGCTTCCAGCTGGATAAGTTACGAAAAATCGACATATATCGATCGGTCTTCATGCGAATCGTCTTTTCAGCCCCAAATAACACCAACCACGGTATCTGCGAGTCTTTCACACCAATTCTTGTCGATTTTGCATCAACCTGGATAACTCACGAAAAATCGACATAAATCGTTCGGTCTTCCAGCCAATCGTCTTTTCAGCCCCAAATAACAGCAACCACGGTATCTGCGAGTCATTCACACCAATTCTTGTCGATTTTGCTTCAAGCTGGATAACCCACGAAAAATTGACATATATCGATCGGTCTTCCAGCCAATCGTCTTTTCAGCCCCAAATAACAGCAACCACGGTATCTGCGAGTCATTCACACCAATTCTTGTCGATTTTGCTTCAAGCTGGATAACTCACGAAAAATCGACACAAATCGTTCGGTCTTCCAGCCAATCGTCTTTTCAGCCCCAAATAACAGCAACCACGGTATCTCCGAATCATTCACACTAATTCTTGTCGATTTTGCTTCCAGCTGGATAAGTTACGAAAAATCGACATATATCGATCGGTCTTCATGTGAATCGTGTTTTCAGCCCCAAATAACATCAACCACGTATCTGCGTGTCATTCACAGCAATTCTTGTCGACTTTGCTTCAAGCTGGATAACTCACGAAAAATCGACATATATCGATCGGTCTTCCAGCCAATCGTCTTTTCAGCCCCAAATAACAGCAACCACGGTATCTGCGAGTCATTCACACCAATTCTTGTCGATTTTGCTTCAAGCTGGATAACCCACGAAAAATCGACATATATCGATCGGTCTTCCAGCCAATCGTCTTTTCAGCCCCAAATAACAGCAACCACGGTATCTGCGAGTCATTCACACCAATTCTTGTCGATTTTGCTTCAAGCTGGATAACTCACGAAAAATCGACACAAATCGTTCGGTCTTCCAGCCAATCGTCTTTTCAGCCCCAAATAACAGCAACCACGGTATCTCCGAATCATTCACACTAATTCTTGTCGATTTTGCTTCCAGCTGGATAAGTTACGAAAAATCGACATATATCGATCGGTCTTCATGCGAATCGTCTTTTCAGCCCCAAATAACACCAACCACGGTATCTGCGAGTCTTTCACACCAATTCTTGTCGATTTTGCATCAACCTGGATAACTCACGAAAAATCGACATAAATCGTTCGGTCTTCCAGCCAATCGTCTTTTCAGCCCCAAATAACAACAACCACGGTATCTTCGACTCATTCACACTAATTCTTGGCGATTTTGCTTCCAGCTGGATAAGTTACCAAAAATCGACATATATCGATCGGTCTTCATGCGAATCGTGTTTTCAACCCCAAATAACAGCAACCACGGTATCTGCGAGTCATTCACACCAATTCTTGTCGATTTTGCTTCAAGCTGGATAACTCACGAAAAATCGACACAAATCGTTCGGTCTTCCAGCCAATCGTCTTTTCAGCCCCAAATAACAGCAACCACGGTATCTCCGAATCATTCACACTAATTCTTGTCGATTTTGCTTCCAGCTGGATAAGTTACGAAAAATCGACATATATCGATCGGTCTTTATGCGAATCGTGTTTTCAGCCCCAAATAACAGCAACGACGGTATCTCCGAGTCATTCACATCAATTCTTGTCGATTTTGCATCAACCTGGATAACTCACGAAAAATCGACATAAATCGTTCGGTCTTCCAGTCAATCGTCTTTTCAGCCCCAAATAACAGCAACCACGGTATCTCCGAATCATTCACACTAATTCTTGTCGATTTTGCTTCAAGCTGGATAACTCACGAAAAATCGACATAAATCGTTCGGTCTTCCAGCCAATCGTCTTTTCAGCCCCAAATAACAGCAACCACGGTATCTGCGAGTCATTCACACCAATTCTTGTCGATTTTGCTTCAAGCTGGATAACCCACGAAAAATCGACATATATCGATCGGTCTTCCAGCCAATCGTCTTTTCAGCCCCAAATAACAGCAACCACGGTATCTGCGAGTCATTCACACCAATTCTTGTCGATTTTGCTTCAAGCTGGATAACTCACGAAAAATCGACACAAATCGTTCGGTCTTCCAGCCAATCGTCTTTTCAGCCCCAAATAACAGCAACCACGGTATCTCCGAATCATTCACACTAATTCTTGTCGATTTTGCTTCCAGCTGGATAAGTTACGAAAAATCGACATATATCGATCGGTCTTCATGCGAATCGTGTTTTCAGCCCCAAATAACAGCAACGACGGTATCTCCGAGTCATTCACATCAATTCTTGTCGGTTTTGCTTCCAGCTGGATAACTCACGAAAAATCGACATAAATCGTTCGGTCTTCCAGTCAATCGTCTTTTCAGCCCCAAATAACAGCAACCACGGTATCTCCGAATCATTCACACTAATTCTTGTCGATTTTGCTTCAAGCTGGATAACTCACGAAAAATCGACATAAATCGTTCGGTCTTCCAGCCAATCGTCTTTTCAGCCCCAAATAACAGCAACCACGGTATCTGCGAGTCATTCACACCAATTCTTGTCGATTTTGCTTCAAGCTGGATAACCCACGAAAAATCGACATATATCGATCGGTCTTCCAGCCAATCGTCTTTTCAGCCCCAAATAACAGCAACCACGGTATCTGCGAGTCATTCACACCAATTCTTGTCGATTTTGCTTCAAGCTGGATAACTCACGAAAAATCGACACAAATCGTTCGGTCTTCCAGCCAATCGACTTTTCAGCCCCAAATAACAGCAACCACGGTATCTCCGAATCATTCACACTAATTCTTGTCGATTTTGCTTCCAGCTGGATAAGTTACGAAAAATCGACATATATCGATCGGTCTTCATGCGAATCGTGTTTTCAGCCCCAAATAACAGCAACGACGGTATCTCCGAGTCATTCACATCAATTCTTGTCGGTTTTGCTTCCAGCTGGATAACTTACGAAAAATCGACATATATCGATCGGTCTTCATGCCAATCGTCTTTTCAGCCCCAAATAACAGCAACCACGGTATCTGCGAGTCATTCACACCAATTCTTGTCGATTTTGCTTCAAGCTGGATAACCCACGAAAAATCGACATATATCGATCGGTCTTCCAGCCAATCGTCTTTTCAGCCCCAAATAACAGCAACCACGGTATCTGCGAGTCATTCACACCAATTCTTGTCGATTTTGCTTCAAGCTGGATAACTCACGAAAAATCGACATAAATCGTTCGGTCTTCCAGTCAATCGTCTTTTCAGCCCCAAATAACAGCAACCACGGTATCTCCGAATCATTCACACTAATTCTTGTCGATTTTGCTTCAAGCTGGATAACTCACGAAAAATCGACATAAATCGTTCGGTCTTCCAGCCAATCGTCTTTTCAGCCCCAAATAACAGCAACCACGGTATCTGCGAGTCATTCACACCAATTCTTGTCGATTTTGCTTCAAGCTGGATAACCCACGAAAAATCGACATATATCGATCGGTCTTCCAGCCAATCGTCTTTTCAGCCCCAAATAACAGCAACCACGGTATCTGCGAGTCATTCACACCAATTCTTGTCGATTTTGCTTCAAGCTGGATAACTCACGAAAAATCGACACAAATCGTTCGGTCTTCCAGCCAATCGACTTTTCAGCCCCAAATAACAGCAACCACGGTATCTCCGAATCATTCACACTAATTCTTGTCGATTTTGCTTCCAGCTGGATAAGTTACGAAAAATCGACATATATCGATCGGTCTTCATGCGAATCGTGTTTTCAGCCCCAAATAACAGCAACGACGGTATCTCCGAGTCATTCACATCAATTCTTGTCGGTTTTGCTTCCAGCTGGATAACTTACGAAAAATCGACATATATCGATCGGTCTTCATGCCAATCGTCTTTTCAGCCCCAAATAACAGCAACCACGGTATCTGCGAGTCATTCACACCAATTCTTGTCGATTTTGCTTCAAGCTGGATAACCCACGAAAAATCGACATATATCGTTCGGTCTTCCAGCCAATCGTCTTTTCAGCCCCAAATAACAGCAACCACGGTATCTCCGAATCATTCACACTAATTCTTGTCGATTTTGCTTCCAGCTGGATAAGTTACGAAAAATCGACATATATCGAACGGTCTTCATGCGAATCGTCTTTTCAGCCCCAAATAACACCAACCACGGTATCTGCGAGTCTTTCACACCAATTCTTGTCGATTTTGCATCAACCTGGATAACTCACGAAAAATCGACATAAATCGTTCGGTCTTCCAGCCAATCGTCTTTTCAGCCCCAAATAACAGCAACCACGGTATCTTCGAATCATTCACACTAATTCTTGGCGATTTTGCTTCCAGCTGGATAAGTTACCAAAAATCGACATATATCGATCGGTCTTCATGCGAATCGTGTTTTCAGCCCCAAATAACAGCAACCACGGTATCTGCGAATCATTCACACCAATTCTTGTCGATTTTGCTTCCAGCTGGATAACTCACGAAAAATCGACATATATCGATCGGTCTTCCAGCCAATCGTCTTTTCAGCCCCAAATAACAGCAACCACGGTATCTGCGAGTCATTCACACAAATTCTTGTCGATTTTGCTTCAAGCTGGATAACTCACGAAAAATCGACACAAATCGTTCGGTCTTCCAGCCAATCGCCTTTTCAGCCCCAAATAACAGCAACCACGGTATCTCCGAATCATTCACACTAATTCTTGTCGATTTTGCTTCCAGCTGGATAAGTTACGAAAAATCGACATATATCGATCGGTCTTCATGCGAATCGTCTTTTCAGCCCCAAATAACACCAACCACGGTATCTGCGAGTCTTTCACACCAATTCTTGTCGATTTTGCATCAACCTGGATAACTCACGAAAAATCGAGATAAATCGTTCGGTCTTCCAGCCAATCGTCTTTTCAGCCCCAAATAACAGCAACGACGGTATCTCCGAGTCATTCACATCAATTCTTGTCGATTTTGCATCAACCTGGATAACTCACGAAAAATCGACATAAATCGTTCGGTCTTCCAGTCAATCGTCTTTTCAGCCCCAAATAACAGCAACCACGGTATCTCCGAATCATTCACACTAATTCTTGTCGATTTTGCTTCAAGCTGGATAACTCACGAAAAATCGACATAAATCGTTCGGTCTTCATGCCAATCGTCTTTTCAGCCCCAAATAACAGCAACCACGGTATCTCCGAATCATTCACACCAATTCTTGTCGATTTTGCATCAACCTGGATAACTCACGAAAAATCGACATAAATCGTTCGGTCTTCCAGCCAATCGTCTTTTCAGCCCCAAATAACAGCAACCACGGTATCTTCGAATCATTCACACTAATTCTTGTCGATTTTGCTTCCAGCTGGATAAGTTACCAAAAATCGACATATATCGATCGGTCTTCATGCGAATCGTGTTTTCAGCCCCAAATAACAGCAACCACGGTATCTGCGAGTCATTCACACCAATTCTTGTCGATTTTGCTTCAAGCTGGATAACCCACGAAAAATCGACATATATCGATCGGTCTTCCAGCCAATCGTCTTTTCAGCCCCAAATAACAGCAACCACGGTATCTGCGAGTCATTCACACCAATTCTTGTCGATTTTGCTTCAAGCTGGATAACTCACGAAAAATCGACACAAATCGTTCGGTCTTCCAGCCAATCGCCTTTTCAGCCCCAAATAACAGCAACCACGGTATCTCCGAATCATTCACACTAATTCTTGTCGATTTTGCTTCCAGCTGGATAAGTTACGAAAAATCGACATATATCGATCGGTCTTCATGCGAATCGTCTTTTCAGCCCCAAATAACACCAACCACGGTATCTGCGAGTCTTTCACACCAATTCTTGTCGATTTTGCATCAACCTGGATAACTCACGAAAAATCGACATAAATCGTTCGGTCTTCCAGCCAATCGTCTTTTCAGCCCCAAATAACAGCAACGACGGTATCTCCGAGTATTTCACATCAATTCTTGTCGATTTTGCATCAACCTGGATAACTCACGAAAAATCGACATAAATCGTTCGGTCTTCCAGTCAATCGTCTTTTCAGCCCCAAATAACACCAACCACGGTATCTGCGAGTCTTTCACACCAATTCTTGTCGATTTTGCATCAACCTGGATAACTCACGAAAAATCGACATAAATCGTTCGGTCTTCCAGCCAATCGTCTTTTCAGCTCCAAATAACAGCAACCACGGTATCTTCGAATCATTCACACTAATTCTTGGCGATTTTGCTTCCAGCTGGATAAGTTACCAAAAATCGACATATATCGATCGGTCTTCATGCGAATCGTGTTTTCAGCCCCAAATAACAGCAACCACGGTATCCCCGAGTGATTTACACCAATTCTTGTCGATTTTGCTTCCAGCTGGATAACTCACGAAAAATCGACATATATCGATCTGTCTTTATGCGAATCGTGTTTTCAGCCCCAAATAACAGCAACCACGGTATCCCCGAGTGATTTACACCAATTCTTGTCGATTTTGCTTCAAGCTGGATAACTCACGAAAAATCGACATATATCGATCGGTCTTCATGCCAATCGTCTTTTCAGCCCCAAATAACAGCAACCACGGTATCTGTGAGTCTTTCACACCAATTCTTGTCGATTTTGCTTCAAGCTGGATAACTCACGAAAAATCGACATAAATCGTTCGGTCTTCATGCCAATCGTCTTTTCAGCCCCAAATAACAGCAACCACGGTATCTCCGAATCATTCACACTAATTCTTGTCGATTTTGCTTCAAGCTGGATAACTCACGAAAAATCGACATAAATCGTTCGGTCTTCATGCCAATCGTCTTTTCAGCCCCAAATAACAGCAACCACGGTATCTCCGAATCATTCACACTAATTCTTGTCGATTTTGCTTCCAGCTGGATAAGTTACGAAAAATCGACATATATCGATCGGTCTTCATGCGAATCGTGTTTTCAGCCCCAAATAACAGCAACCACGGTATCCCCGAGTGATTTACACCAATTCTTGTCGATTTTGCTTCAAGCTGGATAACTCACGAAAAATCGACACAAATCGTTCGGTCTTCCAGCCAATCGTCTTTTCAGCCCCAAATAACAGCAACCACGGTATCTCCGAATCATTCACACTAATTCTTGTCGATTTTGCTTCCAGCTGGATAAGTTACGAAAAATCGACATATATCGATCGGTCTTCATGCGAATCGTGTTTTCAGCCCCAAATAACAGCAACCACGTATCTGCGTGTCATTCACAGCAATTCTTGTCGATTTTGCTTCAAGCTGGATAACTCACGAAAAATCGACATATATCGATCGGTCTTCCAGCCAATCGTCTTTTCAGCCCCAAATAACAGCAACCACGGGATCTGTGAGTCTTTCACACCAATTCTTGTCGATTTTGCATCAACCTGGATAACTCACGAAAAATCGACATAAATCGTTCGGCCTTCCAGCCAATCGTCTTTTCAGCCCCAAATAACAGCAACCACGGTATCTTCGAATCATTCACACTAATTCTTGTCGATTTTGCTTCCAGCTGGATAAGTTACCAAAAATCGACATATATCGATCGGTCTTCATGCGAATCGTGTTTTCAGCCCCAAATAACAGCAACCACGGTATCTGCGAGTCATTCACACCAATTCTTGTCGATTTTGCTTCAAGCTGGATAACCCACGAAAAATCGACATATATCGATCGGTCTTCCAGCCAATCGTCTTTTCAGCCCCAAATAACAGCAACCACGGTATCTGCGAGTCATTCACATCAATTCTTGTCGATTTTGCATCCAGCTGGATAACTCACGAAAAATCGACATATATCGATCTGTCTTTATGCGAATCGTGTTTTCAGCCCCAAATAACAGCAACGACGGTATCTCCGAGTCATTCACATCAATTCTTGTCGATTTTGCATCAACCTGGATAACTCACGAAAAATCGACATAAATCGTTCGGTCTTCCAGCCAATCGTCTTTTCAGCCCCAAATAACAGCAACCACGGTATCTCCGAATCATTCACACTAATTCTTGTCGATTTTGCTTCAAGCTGGATAACTCACGAAAAATCGACATAAATCGTTCGGTCTTCATGCCAATCGTCTTTTCAGCCCCAAATAACAGCAACCACGGTATCTCCGAATCATTCACACTAATTCTTGTCGATTTTGCTTCCAGCTGGATAAGTTACGAAAAATCGACATATATCGATCGGTCTTCATGCGAATCGTGTTTTCAGCCCCAAATAACAGCAACCACGGTATCCCCGAGTGATTTACACCAATTCTGGTCAATTTTGCTTCAACCTGGATAACTCACGAAAAATCGACACAAATCGTTCGGTCTTCCAGCCAATCGTCTTTTCAGCCCCAAATAACAGCAACCACGGTATCTCCGAATCATTCACACTAATTCTTGTCGATTTTGCTTCAAGCTGGATAAGTTACGAAAAATCGACATATATCGATCGGTCTTCATGCGAATCGTGTTTTCAGCCCCAAATAACAGCAACCACGTATCTGCGTGTCATTCACAGCAATTCTTGTCGATTTTGCTTCAAGCTGGATAACTCACGAAAAATCGACATATATCGATCGGTCTTCCAGCCAATCGTCTTTTCAGCCCCAAATAACAGCAACCACGGTATCTGTGAGTCTTTCACACCAATTCTTGTCGATTTTGCATCAACCTGGATAACTCACGAAAAATCGACATAAATCGTTCGGCCTTCCAGCCAATCGTCTTTTCAGCCCCAAATAACAGCAACCACGGTATCTTCGAATCATTCACACTAATTCTTGTCGATTTTGCTTCCAGCTGGATAAGTTACCAAAAATCGACATATATCGATCGGTCTTCATGCGAATCGTGTTTTCAGCCCCAAATAACAGCAACCACGGTATCTGCGAGTCATTCACACCAATTCTTGTCGATTTTGCTTCAAGCTGGATAACCCACGAAAAATCGACATATATCGATCGGTCTTCCAGCCAATCGTCTTTTCAGCCCCAAATAACAGCAACCACGGTATCTGCGAGTCATTCACATCAATTCTTGTCGATTTTGCATCCAGCTGGATAACTCACGAAAAATCGACATATATCGATCTGTCTTTATGCGAATCGTGTTTTCAGCCCCAAATAACAGCAACGACGGTATCTCCGAGTCATTCACATCAATTCTTGTCGATTTTGCATCAACCTGGATAACTCACGAAAAATCGACATAAATCGTTCGGTCTTCCAGCCAATCGTCTTTTCAGCTCCAAATAACAGCAACCACGGTATCTTCGAATGATTCACACTAATTCTTGGCGATTTTGCTTCCAGCTGGATAAGTTACCAAAAATCGACATATATCGATCGGTCTTCATGCGAATCGTGTTTTCAGCCCCAAATAACAGCAACCACGGTATCCCCGAGTGATTTACACCAATTCTTGTCGATTTTGCTTCCAGCTGGATAACTCACGAAAAATCGACATATATCGATCTGTCTTTATGCGAATCGTGTTTTCAGCCCCAAATAACAGCAACGACGGTATCTCCGAGTCATTCACATCAATTCTTGTCGATTTTGCATCAACCTGGATAACTCACGAAAAATCGACATAAATCGTTCGGTCTTCCAGTCAATCGTCTTTTCAGCCCCAAATAACAGCAACCACGGTATCTCCGAATCATTCACACTAATTCTTGTCGATTTTGCTTCAAGCTGGATAACTCACGAAAAATCGACATAAATCGTTCGGTCTTCATGCCAATCGTCTTTTCAGCCCCAAATAACAGCAACCACGGTATCTCCGAATCATTCACACTAATTCTTGTCGATTTTGCTTCCAGCTGGATAAGTTACGAAAAATCGACATATATCGATCGGTCTTCATGCGAATCGTGTTTTCAGCCCCAAATAACAGCAACCACGGTATCCCCGAGTGATTTACACCAATTCTGGTCAATTTTGCTTCAACCTGGATAACTCACGAAAAATCGACACAAATCGTTCGGTCTTCCAGCCAATCGTCTTTTCAGCCCCAAATAACAGCAACCACGGTATCTCCGAATCATTCACACTAATTCTTGTCGATTTTGCTTCAAGCTGGATAACTCACGAAAAATCGACATATATCGATCGGTCTTCCAGCCAATCGTCTTTTCAGCCCGAAATAACAGCAACCACGGTATCCCCGAGTGATTTACACCAATTCTTGTCGATTTTGCTTCAAGCTGGATAACTCACGAAAAATCGACATATATCGATCGGTCTTCATGCCAATCGTCTTTTCAGCCCCAAATAACAGCAACCACGGTATCTGTGAGTCTTTCACACCAATTCTTGTCGATTTTGCTTCAAGCTGGATAACTCACGAAAAATCGACATAAATCGTTCGGTCTTCATGCCAATCGTCTTTTCAGCTCCAAATAACAGCAACCACGGTATCTCCGAATCATTCACACTAATTCTTGTCGATTTTGCTTCAAGCTGGATAACTCACGAAAAATCGACATAAATCGTTCGGTCTTCATGCCAATCGTCTTTTCAGCCCCAAATAACAGCAACCACGGTATCTCCGAATCATTCACACTAATTCTTGTCGATTTTGCTTCCAGCTGGATAAGTTACGAAAAATCGACATATATCGATCGGTCTTCATGCGAATCGTGTTTTCAGCCCCAAATACCAGCAACCACGGTATCCCCGAGTGATTTACACCAATTCTTGTCGATTTTGCTTCAAGCTGGATAACTCACGAAAAATCGACACAAATCGTTCGGTCTTCCAGCCAATCGTCTTTTCAGCCCCAAATAACAGCAACCACGGTATCTCCGAATCATTCACACTAATTCTTGTCGATTTTGCTTCCAGCTGGATAAGTTACGAAAAATCGACATATATCGATCGGTCTTCATGCGAATCGTGTTTTCAGCCCCAAATAACAGCAACCACGTATCTGCGTGTCATTCACAGCAATTCTTGTCGATTTTGCTTCAAGCTGGATAACTCACGAAAAATCGACATATATCGATCGGTCTTCCAGCCAATCGTCTTTTCAGCCCCAAATAACAGCAACCACGGTATCTGTGAGTCTTTCACACCAATTCTTGTCGATTTTGCATCAACCTGGATAACTCACGAAAAATCGACATAAATCGTTCGGCCTTCCAGCCAATCGTCTTTTCAGCCCCAAATAACAGCAACCACGGTATCTTCGAATCATTCACACTAATTCTTGTCGATTTTGCTTCCAGCTGGATAAGTTACCAAAAATCGACATATATCGATCGGTCTTCATGCGAATCGTGTTTTCAGCCCCAAATAACAGCAACCACGGTATCTGCGAGTCATTCACACCAATTCTTGTCGATTTTGCTTCAAGCTGGATAACTCACGAAAAATCGACACAAATCGTTCGGTCTTCCAGCCAATCGCCTTTTCAGCCCCAAATAACAGCAACCACGGTATCTCCGAATCATTCACACTAATTCTTGTCGATTTTGCTTCCAGCTGGATAAGTTACGAAAAATCGACATATATCGATCGGTCTTCATGCGAATCGTCTTTTCAGCCCCAAATAACACCAACCACGGTATCTGCGAGTCTTTCACACCAATTCTTGTCGATTTTGCATCAACCTGGATAACTCACGAAAAATCGACATAAATCGTTCGGTCTTCCAGCCAATCGTCTTTTCAGCCCCAAATAACAGCAACGACGGTATCTCCGAGTATTTCACATCAATTCTTGTCGATTTTGCATCAACCTGGATAACTCACGAAAAATCGACATAAATCGTTCGGTCTTCCAGTCAATCGTCTTTTCAGCCCCAAATAACACCAACCACGGTATCTGCGAGTCTTTCACACCAATTCTTGTCGATTTTGCATCAACCTGGATAACTCACGAAAAATCGACATAAATCGTTCGGTCTTCCAGCCAATCGTCTTTTCAGCTCCAAATAACAGCAACCACGGTATCTTCGAATCATTCACCCTAATTCTTGGCGATTTTGCTTCCAGCTGGATAAGTTACCAAAAATCGACATATATCGATCGGTCTTCATGCGAATCGTGTTTTCAGCCCCAAATAACAGCAACCACGGTATCCCCGAGTGATTTACACCAATTCTTGTCGATTTTGCTTCCAGCTGGATAACTCACGAAAAATCGACATATATCGATCTGTCTTTATGCGAATCGTGTTTTCAGCCCCAAATAACAGCAACGACGGTATCTCCGAGTCATTCACATCAATTCTTGTCGATTTTGCATCAACCTGGATAACTCACGAAAAATCGACATAAATCGTTCGGTCTTCCAGTC
The DNA here is from genome assembly GCA_934046635.1 of Buathra laborator. Taxonomy (NCBI): domain Eukaryota; kingdom Metazoa; phylum Arthropoda; class Insecta; order Hymenoptera; family Ichneumonidae; genus Buathra; species Buathra laborator. The sequence goes on along the minus strand of OW203899.1, from coordinate 2,114,025 downwards.
AATCGTCTTTTCAGCCCCAAATAACAGCAACCACGGTATCTCCGAATCATTCACACTAATTCTTGTCGATTTTGCTTCAAGCTGGATAACTCACGAAAAATCGACATAAATCGTGCGGTCTTCATGCCAATCGTCTTTTCAGCCCCAAATAACAGCAACCACGGTATCTCCGAATCATTCACACTAATTCTTGTCGATTTTGCTTCAAGCTGGATAAGTTACGAAAAATCGACATATATCGATCGGTCTTCATGCGAATCGTGTTTTCAGCCCCAAATAACAGCAACCACGGTATCCCCGAGTGATTTACACCAATTCTGGTCAATTTTGCTTCAACCTGGATAACTCACGAAAAATCGACACAAATCGTTCGGTCTTCCAGCCAATCGTCTTTTCAGTCCCAAATAACAGCAACCACGGTATCTCCGAATCATTCACACTAATTCTTGTCGATTTTGCTTCAAGCTGGATAACTCACGAAAAATCGACATAAATCGTGCGGTCTTCATGCCAATCGTCTTTTCAGCCCCAAATAACAGCAACCACGGTATCTCCGAATCATTCACACTAATTCTTGTCGATTTTGCTTCCAGCTGGATAAGTTACGAAAAATCGACATATATCGATCGGTCTTCATGCGAATCGTGTTTTCAGCCCCAAATAACAGCAACCACGGTATCCCCGAGTGATTTACACCAATTCTGGTCAATTTTGCTTCAACCTGGATAACTCACGAAAAATCGACACAAATCGTTCGGTCTTCCAGCCAATCGTCTTTTCAGTCCCAAATAACAGCAACCACGGTATCTCCGAATCATTCACACTAATTCTTGTCGATTTTGCTTCAAGCTGGATAACTCACGAAAAATCGACATATATCGATCGGTCTTCCAGCCAATCGTCTTTTCAGCCCGAAATAACAGCAACCACGGTATCCCCGAGTGATTTACACCAATTCTTGTCGATTTTGCTTCAAGCTGGATAACTCACGAAAAATCGACATATATCGATCGGTCTTCATGCCAAACGTCTTTTCAGCCCCAAATAACAGCAACCACGGTATCTGTGAGTCTTTCACACCAATTCTTGTCGATTTTGCTTCAAGCTGGATAACTCACGAAAAATCGACATAAATCGTTCGGTCTTCATGCCAATCGTCTTTTCAGCCCCAAATAACAGCAACCACGGTATCTCCGAATCATTCACACTAATTCTTGTCGATTTTGCTTCAAGCTGGATAACCCACGAAAAATCGACATATATCGATCGGTCTTCATGCGAATCGTGGTTTCAGCCCCAAATAACAGCAACCACGGTATCCCCGAGTGATTTACACCAATTCTTGTCAATTTTGCTTCAACCTGGATAACTCACGAAAAATCGACACAAATCGTTCGGTCTTCCAGCCAATCGTCTTTTCAGCCCCAAATAACAGCAACCACGGTATCTCCGAATCATTCACACTAATTCTTGTCGATTTTGCTTCAAGCTGGATAACTCACGAAAAATCGACATATATCCATCGGTCTTCCAGCCAATCGTCTTTTCAGCCCCAAATAACAGCAACCACGGTATCCCCGAGTGATTTACACCAATTCTTGTCGATTTTGCTTCAAGCTGGATAACTCACGAAAAATCGACATATATCGATCGGTCTTCATGCCAATCGTCTTTTCAGCCCCAAATAACAGCAACGACGGTATCTCCGAGTCATTCACATCAATTCTTGTCGGTTTTGCTTCCAGCTGGATAACTTACGAAAAATCGACATATATCGATCGGTCTTCCAGCCAATCGTCTTTTCAGCCCCAAATAACAGCAACCACGGTATCTTCGAATCATTCACACTAATTCTTGTCGATTTTGCTTCCAGCTGGATAAGTTACCAAAAATCGACATATATCGATCGGTCTTCATGCGAATCGTGTTTTCAGCCCCAAATAACAGCAACCACGGTATCTGCGAGTCATTCACACCAATTCTTGTCGATTTTGCTTCAAGCTGGATAACCCACGAAAAATCGACATATATCGATCGGTCTTCCAGCCAATCGTCTTTTCAGCCCCAAATAACAGCAACCACGGTATCTGCGAGTCATTCACACCAATTCTTGTCGATTTTGCTTCAAGCTGGATAACTCACGAAAAATCGACACAAATCGTTCGGTCTTCCAGCCAATCGCCATTTCAGCCCCAAATAACAGCAACCACGGTATCTCCGAATCATTCACACTAATTCTTGTCGATTTTGCTTCCAGCTGGATAAGTTACGAAAAATCGACATATATCGATCGGTCTTCATGCGAATCGTCTTTTCAGCCCCAAATAACACCAACCACGGTATCTGCGAGTCTTTCACACCAATTCTTGTCGATTTTGCATCAACCTGGATAACTCACGAAAAATCGACATAAATCGTTCGGTCTTCCAGCCAATCGTCTTTTCAGCCCCAAATAACAGCAACGACGGTATCTCCGAGTCATTCACATCAATTCTTGTCGATTTTGCATCAACCTGGATAACTCACGAAAAATCGACATAAATCGTTCGGTCTTCCAGTCAATCGTCTTTTCAGCCCCAAATAACAGCAACCACGGTATCTCCGAATCATTCACACTAATTCTTGTCGATTTTGCTTCAAGCTGGATAACTCACGAAAAATCGACATAAATCGTTCGGTCTTCATGCCAATCGTCTTTTCAGCCCCAAATAACAGCAACCACGGTATCTCCGAATCATTCACACTAATTCTTGTCGATTTTGCTTCCAGCTGGATAAGTTACGAAAAATCGACATATATCGATCGGTCTTCATGCGAATCGTGTTTTCAGCCCCAAATAACAGCAACCACGGTATCCCCGAGTGATTTACACCAATTCTTGTCGATTTTGCTTCAAGCTGGATAACTCACGAAAAATCGACACAAATCGTTCGGTCTTCCAGCCAATCGTCTTTTCAGCCCCAAATAACAGCAACCACGGTATCTCCGAATCATTCACACTAATTCTTGTCGATTTTGCTTCCAGCTGGATAAGTTACGAAAAATCGACATATATCGATCGGTCTTCATGCGAATCGTGTTTTCAGCCCCAAATAACAGCAACCACGGTATCTGCGAGTCATTCACACCAATTCTTGTCGATTTTGCTTCAAGCTGGATAACCCACGAAAAATCGACATATATCGATCGGTCTTCCAGCCAATCGTCTTTTCAGCCCCAAATAACAGCAACCACGGTATCTGTGAGTCTTTCACACCAATTCTTGTCGATTTTGCATCAACCTGGATAACTCACGAAAAATCGACATAAATCGTTCGGTCTTCCAGCCAATCGTCTTTTCAGCCCCAAATAACAGCAACCACGGTATCTTCGAATCATTCACACTAATTCTTGTCGATTTTGCTTCCAGCTGGATAAGTTACCAAAAATCGACATATATCGATCGGTCTTCATGCGAATCGTGTTTTCAGCCCCAAATAACAGCAACCACGGTATCTGCGAGTCATTCACACCAATTCTTGTCGATTTTGCTTCAAGCTGGATAACCCACGAAAAATCGACATATATCGATCGGTCTTCCAGCCAATCGTCTTTTCAGCCCCAAATAACAGCAACCACGGTATCTGCGAGTCATTCACACCAATTCTTGTCGATTTTGCTTCAAGCTGGATAACTCACGAAAAATCGACACAAATCGTTCGGTCTTCCAGCCAATCGCCTTTTCAGCCCCAAATAACAGCAACCACGGTATCTCCGAATCATTCACACTAATTCTTGTCGATTTTGCTTCCAGCTGGATAAGTTACGGAAAATCGACATATATCGATCGGTCTTCATGCGAATCGTCTTTTCAGCCCCAAATAACACCAACCACGGTATCTGCGAGTCTTTCACACCAATTCTTGTCGATTTTGCATCAACCTGGATAACTCACGAAAAATCGACATAAATCGTTCGGTCTTCCAGCCAATCGTCTTTTCAGCCCCAAATAACAGCAACGACGGTATCTCCGAGTATTTCACATCAATTCTTGTCGATTTTGCATCAACCTGGATAACTCACGAAAAATCGACATAAATCGTTCGGTCTTCCAGTCAATCGTCTTTTCAGCCCCAAATAACACCAACCACGGTATCTGCGAGTCTTTCACACCAATTCTTGTCGATTTTGCATCAACCTGGATAACTCACGAAAAATCGACATAAATCGTTCGGTCTTCCAGCCAATCGTCTTTTCAGCTCCAAATAACAGCAACCACGGTATCTTCGAATCATTCACACTAATTCTTGGCGATTTTGCTTCCAGCTGGATAAGTTACCAAAAATCGACATATATCGATCGGTCTTCATGCGAATCGTGTTTTCAGCCCCAAATAACAGCAACCACGGTATCCCCGAGTGATTTACACCAATTCTTGTCGATTTTGCGTCCAGCTGGATAACTCACGAAAAATCGACATATATCGATCTGTCTTTATGCGAATCGTGTTTTCAGCCCCAAATAACAGCAACGACGGTATCTCCGAGTCATTCACATCAATTCTTGTCGATTTTGCATCAACCTGGATAACTCACGAAAAATCGACATAAATCGTTCGGTCTTCCAGTCAATCGTCTTTTCAGCCCCAAATAACAGCAACCACGGTATCTCCGAATCATTCACACTAATTCCTGTCGATTTTGCTTCAAGCTGGATAACTCACGAAAAATCGACATAAATCGTTCGGTCTTCATGCCAATCGTCTTTTCAGCCCCAAATAACAGCAACCACGGTATCTCCGAATCATTCACACTAATTCTTGTCGATTTTGCTTCAAGCTGGATAACTCACGAAAAATCGACATATATCGATCGGTCTTCCAGCCAATCGTCTTTTCAGCCCCAAATAACAGCAACCACGGTATCCCCGAGTGATTTACACCAATTCTTGTCGATTTTGCTTCAAGCTGGATAACTCACGAAAAATCGACATATATCGATCGGTCTTCATGCCAATCGTCTTTTCAGCCCCAAATAACAGCAACCACGGTATCTGTGAGTCTTTCACACCAATTCTTGTCGATTTTGCTTCAAGCTGGATAACTCACGAAAAATCGACATAAATCGTTCGGTCTTCATGCCAATCGTCTTTTCAGCCCCAAATAACAGCAACCACGGTATCTCCGAATCATTCACACTAATTCTTGTCGATTTTGCTTCCAGCTGGATAAGTTACGAAAAATCGACATATATCGATCGGTCTTCATGCGAATCGTCTTTTCAGCCCCAAATAACACCAACCACGGTATCTGCGAGTCTTTCACACCAATTCTTGTCGATTTTGCATCAACCTGGATAACTCACGAAAAATCGACATAAATCGTTCGGTCTTCCAGCCAATCGTCTTTTCAGCCCCAAATAACAGCAACGACGGTATCTCCGAGTATTTCACATCAATTCTTGTCGATTTTGCATCAACCTGGATAACTCACGAAAAATCGACATAAATCGTTCGGTCTTCCAGTCAATCGTCTTTTCAGCCCCAAATAACACCAACCACGGTATCTGCGAGTCTTTCACACCAATTCTTGTCGATTTTGCATCAACCTGGATAACTCACGAAAAATCGACATAAATCGTTCGGTCTTCCAGCCAATCGTCTTTTCAGCTCCAAATAACAGCAACCACGGTATCTTCGAATCATTCACACTAATTCTTGGCGATTTTGCTTCCAGCTGGATAAGTTACCAAAAATCGACATATATCGATCGGTCTTCATGCGAATCGTGTTTTCAGCCCCAAATAACAGCAACCACGGTATCCCCGAGTGATTTACACCAATTCTTGTCGATTTTGCTTCCAGCTGGATAACTCACGAAAAATCGACATATATCGATCTGTCTTTATGCGAATCGTGTTTTCAGCCCCAAATAACAGCAACGACGGTATCTCCGAGTCATTCACATCAATTCTTGTAGATTTTGCATCAACCTGGATAACTCACGAAAAATCGGCATAAATCGTTCGGTCTTCCAGTCAATCGTCTTTTCAGCCCCAAATAACAGCAACCACGGTATCTCCGAATCATTCACACTAATTCTTGTCGATTTTGCTTCAAGCTGGATAACTCACGAAAAATCGACATAAATCGTGCGGTCTTCATGCCAATCGTCTTTTCAGCCCCAAATAACAGCAACCACGGTATCTCCGAATCATTCACACTAATTCTTGTCGATTTTGCTTCCAGCTGGATAAGTTACGAAAAATCGACATATATCGATCGGTCTTCATGCGAATCGTGTTTTCAGCCCCAAATAACAGCAACCACGGTATCCCCGAGTGATTTACACCAATTCTGGTCAATTTTGCTTCAACCTGGATAACTCACGAAAAATCGACACAAATCGTTCGGTCTTCCAGCCAATCGTCTTTTCAGTCCCAAATAACAGCAACCACGGTATCTCCGAATCATTCACACTAATTCTTGTCGATTTTGCTTCAAGCTGGATAACTCACGAAAAATCGACATAAATCGTTCGGTCTTCATGCCAATCGTCTTTTCAGCCCCAAATAACAGCAACCACGGTATTTCCGAATCATTCACACTAATTCTTGTCGATTTTGCTTCCAGCTGGATAAGTTACGAAAAATCGACATATATCGATCGGTCTTCATGCGAATCGTGTTTTCAGCCCCAAATAACAGCAACCACGGTATCCCCGAGTGATTTACACCAATTCTGGTCAATTTTGCTTCAACCTGGATAACTCACGAAAAATCGACACAAATCGTTCGGTCTTCCAGCCAATCGTCTTTTCAGTCCCAAATAACAGCAACCACGGTATCTCCGAATCATTCACACTAATTCTTGTCGATTTTGCTTCAAGCTGGATAACTCACGAAAAATCGACATAAATCGTTCGGTCTTCATGCCAATCGTCTTTTCAGCCCCAAATAACAGCAACCACGGTATCTCCGAATCATTCACACTAATTCTTGTCGATTTTGCTTCCAGCTGGATAAGTTACGAAAAATCGACATATATCGATCGGTCTTCATGCGAATCGTGTTTTCAGCCCCAAATAACAGCAACCACGTATCTGCGTGTCATTCACAGCAATTCTTGTCGATTTTGCTTCAAGCTGGATAACTCACGAAAAATCGACATATATCGATCGGTCTTCCAGCCAATCGTCTTTTCAGCCCCAAATAACAGCAACCACGGTATCTGTGAGTCTTTCACACCAATTCTTGTCGATTTTGCATCAACCTGGATAACTCACGAAAAATCGACATAAATCGTTCGGCCTTCCAGCCAATCGTCTTTTCAGCCCCAAATAACAGCAACCACGGTATCTTCGAATCATTCACACTAATTCTTGTCGATTTTGCTTCCAGCTGGATAAGTTACCAAAAATCGACATATATCGATCGGTCTTCATGCGAATCGTGTTTTCAGCCCCAAATAACAGCAACCACGGTATCTGCGAGTCATTCACACCAATTCTTGTCGATTTTGCTTCAAGCTGGATAACCCACGAAAAATCGACATATATCGATCGGTCTTCCAGCCAATCGTCTTTTCAGCCCCAAATAACAGCAACCACGGTATCTGCGAGTCATTCACATCAATTCTTGTCGATTTTGCATCCAGCTGGATAACTCACGAAAAATCGACATATATCGATCTGTCTTTATGCGAATCGTGTTTTCAGCCCCAAATAACAGCAACGACGGTATCTCCGAGTCATTCACATCAATTCTTGTCGATTTTGCATCAACCTGGATAACTCACGAAAAATCGACATAAATCGTTCGGTCTTCCAGCCAATCGTCTTTTCAGCTCCAAATAACAGCAACCACGGTATCTTCGAATGATTCACACTAATTCTTGGCGATTTTGCTTCCAGCTGGATAAGTTACCAAAAATCGACATATATCGATCGGTCTTCATGCGAATCGTGTTTTCAGCCCCAAATAACAGCAACCACGGTATCCCCGAGTGATTTACACCAATTCTTGTCGATTTTGCTTCCAGCTGGATAACTCACGAAAAATCGACATATATCGATCTGTCTTTATGCGAATCGTGTTTTCAGCCCCAAATAACAGCAACGACGGTATCTCCGAGTCATTCACATCAATTCTTGTCGATTTTGCATCAACCTGGATAACTCACGAAAAATCGACATAAATCGTTCGGTCTTCCAGTCAATCGTCTTTTCAGCCCCAAATAACAGCAACCACGGTATCTCCGAATCATTCACACTAATTCTTGTCGATTTTGCTTCAAGCTGGATAACTCACGAAAAATCGACATAAATCGTTCGGTCTTCATGCCAATCGTCTTTTCAGCCCCAAATAACAGCAACCACGGTATCTCCGAATCATTCACACTAATTCTTGTCGATTTTGCTTCCAGCTGGATAAGTTACGAAAAATCGACATATATCGATCGGTCTTCATGCGAATCGTGTTTTCAGCCCCAAATAACAGCAACCACGGTATCCCCGAGTGATTTACACCAATTCTGGTCAATTTTGCTTCAACCTGGATAACTCACGAAAAATCGACACAAATCGTTCGGTCTTCCAGCCAATCGTCTTTTCAGCCCCAAATAACAGCAACCACGGTATCTCCGAATCATTCACACTAATTCTTGTCGATTTTGCTTCAAGCTGGATAACTCACGAAAAATCGACATATATCGATCGGTCTTCCAGCCAATCGTCTTTTCAGCCCGAAATAACAGCAACCACGGTATCCCCGAGTGATTTACACCAATTCTTGTCGATTTTGCTTCAAGCTGGATAACTCACGAAAAATCGACATATATCGATCGGTCTTCATGCCAATCGTCTTTTCAGCCCCAAATAACAGCAACCACGGTATCTGTGAGTCTTTCACACCAATTCTTGTCGATTTTGCTTCAAGCTGGATAACTCACGAAAAATCGACATAAATCGTTCGGTCTTCATGCCAATCGTCTTTTCAGCTCCAAATAACAGCAACCACGGTATCTCCGAATCATTCACACTAATTCTTGTCGATTTTGCTTCAAGCTGGATAACTCACGAAAAATCGACATAAATCGTTCGGTCTTCATGCCAATCGTCTTTTCAGCCCCAAATAACAGCAACCACGGTATCTCCGAATCATTCACACTAATTCTTGTCGATTTTGCTTCCAGCTGGATAAGTTACGAAAAATCGACATATATCGATCGGTCTTCATGCGAATCGTGTTTTCAGCCCCAAATACCAGCAACCACGGTATCCCCGAGTGATTTACACCAATTCTTGTCGATTTTGCTTCAAGCTGGATAACTCACGAAAAATCGACACAAATCGTTCGGTCTTCCAGCCAATCGTCTTTTCAGCCCCAAATAACAGCAACCACGGTATCTCCGAATCATTCACACTAATTCTTGTCGATTTTGCTTCCAGCTGGATAAGTTACGAAAAATCGACATATATCGATCGGTCTTCATGCGAATCGTGTTTTCAGCCCCAAATAACAGCAACCACGTATCTGCGTGTCATTCACAGCAATTCTTGTCGATTTTGCTTCAAGCTGGATAACTCACGAAAAATCGACATATATCGATCGGTCTTCCAGCCAATCGTCTTTTCAGCCCCAAATAACAGCAACCACGGTATCTGTGAGTCTTTCACACCAATTCTTGTCGATTTTGCATCAACCTGGATAACTCACGAAAAATCGACATAAATCGTTCGGCCTTCCAGCCAATCGTCTTTTCAGCCCCAAATAACAGCAACCACGGTATCTTCGAATCATTCACACTAATTCTTGTCGATTTTGCTTCCAGCTGGATAAGTTACCAAAAATCGACATATATCGATCGGTCTTCATGCGAATCGTGTTTTCAGCCCCAAATAACAGCAACCACGGTATCTGCGAGTCATTCACACCAATTCTTGTCGATTTTGCTTCAAGCTGGATAACCCACGAAAAATCGACATATATCGATCGGTCTTCCAGCCAATCGTCTTTTCAGCCCCAAATAACAGCAACCACGGTATCTGCGAGTCATTCACATCAATTCTTGTCGATTTTGCATCCAGCTGGATAACTCACGAAAAATCGACATATATCGATCTGTCTTTATGCGAATCGTGTTTTCAGCCCCTAATAACAGCAACGACGGTATCTCCGAGTCATTCACATCAATTCTTGTCGATTTTGCATCAACCTGGATAACTCACGAAAAATCGACATAAATCGTTCGGTCTTCCAGCCAATCGTCTTTTCAGCTCCAAATAACAGCAACCACGGTATCTTCGAATGATTCACACTAATTCTTGGCGATTTTGCTTCCAGCTGGATAAGTTACCAAAAATCGACATATATCGATCGGTCTTCATGCGAATCGTGTTTTCAGCCCCAAATAACAGCAACCACGGTATCCCCGAGTGATTTACACCAATTCTTGTCGATTTTGCTTCCAGCTGGATAACTCACGAAAAATCGACATATATCGATCTGTCTTTATGCGAATCGTGTTTTCAGCCCCAAATAACAGCAACGACGGTATCTCCGAGTCATTCACATCAATTCTTGTCGATTTTGCATCAACCTGGATAACTCACGAAAAATCGACATAAATCGTTCGGTCTTCCAGTCAATCGTCTTTTCAGCCCCAAATAACAGCAACCACGGTATCTCCGAATCATTCACACTAATTCTTGTCGATTTTGCTTCAAGCTGGATAACTCACGAAAAATCGACATAAATCGTTCGGTCTTCATGCCAATCGTCTTTTCAGCCCCAAATAACAGCAACCACGGTATCTCCGAATCATTCACACTAATTCTTGTCGATTTTGCTTCCAGCTGGATAAGTTACGAAAAATCGACATATATCGATCGGTCTTCATGCGAATCGTGTTTTCAGCCCCAAATAACAGCAACCACGGTATCCCCGAGTGATTTACACCAATTCTGGTCAATTTTGCTTCAACCTGGATAACTCACGAAAAATCGACACAAATCGTTCGGTCTTCCAGCCAATCGTCTTTTCAGCCCCAAATAACAGCAACCACGGTATCTCCGAATCATTCACACTAATTCTTGTCGATTTTGCTTCAAGCTGGATAACTCACGAAAAATCGACATATATCGATCGGTCTTCCAGCCAATCGTCTTTTCAGCCCGAAATAACAGCAACCACGGTATCCCCGAGTGATTTACACCAATTCTTGTCGATTTTGCTTCAAGCTGGATAACTCACGAAAAATCGACATATATCGATCGGTCTTCATGCCAATCGTCTTTTCAGCCCCAAATAACAGCAACCACGGTATCTGTGAGTCTTTCACACCAATTCTTGTCGATTTTGCTTCAAGCTGGATAACTCACGAAAAATCGACATAAATCGTTCGGTCTTCATGCCAATCGTCTTTTCAGCTCCAAATAACAGCAACCACGGTATCTCCGAATCATTCACACTAATTCTTGTCGATTTTGCTTCAAGCTGGATAACTCACGAAAAATCGACATAAATCGTTCGGTCTTCATGCCAATCGTCTTTTCAGCCCCAAATAACAGCAACCACGGTATCTCCGAATCATTCACACTAATTCTTGTCGATTTTGCTTCCAGCTGGATAAGTTACGAAAAATCGACATATATCGATCGGTCTTCATGCGAATCGTGTTTTCAGCCCCAAATACCAGCAACCACGGTATCCCCGAGTGATTTACACCAATTCTTGTCGATTTTGCTTCAAGCTGGATAACTCACGAAAAATCGACACAAATCGTTCGGTCTTCCAGCCAATCGTCTTTTCAGCCCCAAATAACAGCAACCACGGTATCTCCGAATCATTCACACTAATTCTTGTCGATTTTGCTTCCAGCTGGATAAGTTACGAAAAATCGACATATATCGATCGGTCTTCATGCGAATCGTGTTTTCAGCCCCAAATAACAGCAACCACGTATCTGCGTGTCATTCACAGCAATTCTTGTCGATTTTGCTTCAAGCTGGATAACTCACGAAAAATCGACATATATCGATCGGTCTTCCAGCCAATCGTCTTTTCAGCCCCAAATAACAGCAACCACGGTATCTGTGAGTCTTTCACACCAATTCTTGTCGATTTTGCATCAACCTGGATAACTCACGAAAAATCGACATAAATCGTTCGGCCTTCCAGCCAATCGTCTTTTCAGCCCCAAATAACAGCAACCACGGTATCTTCGAATCATTCACACTAATTCTTGTCGATTTTGCTTCCAGCTGGATAAGTTACCAAAAATCGACATATATCGATCGGTCTTCATGCGAATCGTGTTTTCAGCCCCAAATAACAGCAACCACGGTATCTGCGAGTCATTCACACCAATTCTTGTCGATTTTGCTTCAAGCTGGATAACTCACGAAAAATCGACACAAATCGTTCGGTCTTCCAGCCAATCGCCTTTTCAGCCCCAAATAACAGCAACCACGGTATCTCCGAATCATTCACACTAATTCTTGTCGATTTTGCTTCCAGCTGGATAAGTTACGAAAAATCGACATATATCGATCGGTCTTCATGCGAATCGTCTTTTCAGCCCCAAATAACACCAACCACGGTATCTGCGAGTCTTTCACACCAATTCTTGTCGATTTTGCATCAACCTGGATAACTCACGAAAAATCGACATAAATCGTTCGGTCTTCCAGCCAATCGTCTTTTCAGCCCCAAATAACAGCAACGACGGTATCTCCGAGTATTTCACATCAATTCTTGTCGATTTTGCATCAACCTGGATAACTCACGAAAAATCGACATAAATCGTTCGGTCTTCCAGTCAATCGTCTTTTCAGCCCCAAATAACACCAACCACGGTATCTGCGAGTCTTTCACACCAATTCTTGTCGATTTTGCATCAACCTGGATAACTCACGAAAAATCGACATAAATCGTTCGGTCTTCCAGCCAATCGTCTTTTCAGCTCCAAATAACAGCAACCACGGTATCTTCGAATCATTCACCCTAATTCTTGGCGATTTTGCTTCCAGCTGGATAAGTTACCAAAAATCGACATATATCGATCGGTCTTCATGCGAATCGTGTTTTCAGCCCCAAATAACAGCAACCACGGTATCCCCGAGTGATTTACACCAATTCTTGTCGATTTTGCTTCCAGCTGGATAACTCACGAAAAATCGACATATATCGATCTGTCTTTATGCGAATCGTGTTTTCAGCCCCAAATAACAGCAACGACGGTATCTCCGAGTCATTCACATCAATTCTTGTCGATTTTGCATCAACCTGGATAACTCACGAAAAATCGACATAAATCGTTCGGTCTTCCAGTCAATCGTCTTTTCAGCCCCAAATAACAGCAACCACGGTATCTCCGAATCATTCACACTAATTCTTGTCGATTTTGCTTCAAGCTGGATAACTCACGAAAAATCGACATAAATCGTGCGGTCTTCATGCCAATCGTCTTTTCAGCCCCAAATAACAGCAACCACGGTATCTCCGAATCATTCACACTAATTCTTGTCGATTTTGCTTCCAGCTGGATAAGTTACGAAAAATCGACATATATCGATCGGTCTTCATGCGAATCGTGTTTTCAGCCCCAAATAACAGCAACCACGGTATCCCCGAGTGATTTACACCAATTCTGGTCAATTTTGCTTCAACCTGGATAACTCACGAAAAATCGACACAAATCGTTCGGTCTTCCAGCCAATCGTCTTTTCAGTCCCAAATAACAGCAACCACGGTATCTCCGAATCATTCACACTAATTCTTGTCGATTTTGCTTCAAGCTGGATAACTCACGAAAAATCGACATAAATCGTGCGGTCTTCATGCCAATCGTCTTTTCAGCCCCAAATAACAGCAACCACGGTATCTCCGAATCATTCACACTAATTCTTGTCGATTTTGCTTCCAGCTGGATAAGTTACGAAAAATCGACATATATCGATCGGTCTTCATGCGAATCGTGTTTTCAGCCCCAAATAACAGCAACCACGGTATCCCCGAGTGATTTACACCAATTCTGGTCAATTTTGCTTCAACCTGGATAACTCACGAAAAATCGACACAAATCGTTCGGTCTTCCAGCCAATCGTCTTTTCAGTCCCAAATAACAGCAACCACGGTATCTCCGAATCATTCACACTAATTCTTGTCGATTTTGCTTCAAGCTGGATAACTCACGAAAAATCGACATATATCGATCGGTCTTCCAGCCAATCGTCTTTTCAGCCCCAAATAACAGCAACCACGGTATCCCCGAGTGATTTACACCAATTCTTGTCGATTTTGCTTCAAGCTGGATAACTCACGAAAAATCGACATATATCGATCGGTCTTCATGCCAAACGTCTTTTCAGCCCCAAATAACAGCAACCACGGTATCTGTGAGTCTTTCACACCAATTCTTGTCGATTTTGCTTCAAGCTGGATAACTCACGAAAAATCGACATAAATCGTTCGGTCTTCATGCCAATCGTCTTTTCAGCCCCAAATAACAGCAACCACGGTATCTCCGAATCATTCACACTAATTCTTGTCGATTTTGCTTCAAGCTGGATAACCCACGAAAAATCGACATATATCGATCGGTCTTCATGCGAATCGTGGTTTCAGCCCCAAATAACAGCAACCACGGTATCCCCGAGTGATTTACACCAATTCTTGTCAATTTTGCTTCAACCTGGATAACTCACGAAAAATCGACACAAATCGTTCGGTCTTCCAGCCAATCGTCTTTTCAGCCCCAAATAACAGCAACCACGGTATCTCCGAATCATTCACACTAATTCTTGTCGATTTTGCTTCAAGCTGGATAACTCACGAAAAATCGACATATATCCATCGGTCTTCCAGCCAATCGTCTTTTCAGCCCCAAATAACAGCAACCACGGTATCCCCGAGTGATTTACACCAATTCTTGTCGATTTTGCTTCAAGCTGGATAACTCACGAAAAATCGACATATATCGATCGGTCTTCATGCCAATCGTCTTTTCAGCCCCAAATAACAGCAACGACGGTATCTCCGAGTCATTCACATCAATTCTTGTCGGTTTTGCTTCCAGCTGGATAACTTACGAAAAATCGACATATATCGATCGGTCTTCCAGCCAATCGTCTTTTCAGCCCCAAATAACAGCAACCACGGTATCTTCGAATCATTCACACTAATTCTTGTCGATTTTGCTTCCAGCTGGATAAGTTACCAAAAATCGACATATATCGATCGGTCTTCATGCGAATCGTGTTTTCAGCCCCAAATAACAGCAACCACGGTATCTGCGAGTCATTCACACCAATTCTTGTCGATTTTGCTTCAAGCTGGATAACCCACGAAAAATCGACATATATCGATCGGTCTTCCAGCCAATCGTCTTTTCAGCCCCAAATAACAGCAACCACGGTATCTGCGAGTCATTCACACCAATTCTTGTCGATTTTGCTTCAAGCTGGATAACTCACGAAAAATCGACACAAATCGTTCGGTCTTCCAGCCAATCGCCATTTCAGCCCCAAATAACAGCAACCACGGTATCTCCGAATCATTCACACTAATTCTTGTCGATTTTGCTTCCAGCTGGATAAGTTACGAAAAATCGACATATATCGATCGGTCTTCATGCGAATCGTCTTTTCAGCCCCAAATAACACCAACCACGGTATCTGCGAGTCTTTCACACCAATTCTTGTCGATTTTGCATCAACCTGGATAACTCACGAAAAATCGACATAAATCGTTCGGTCTTCCAGCCAATCGTCTTTTCAGCCCCAAATAACAGCAACGACGGTATCTCCGAGTCATTCACATCAATTCTTGTCGATTTTGCATCAACCTGGATAACTCACGAAAAATCGACATAAATCGTTCGGTCTTCCAGTCAATCGTCTTTTCAGCCCCAAATAACAGCAACCACGGTATCTCCGAATCATTCACACTAATTCTTGTCGATTTTGCTTCAAGCTGGATAACTCACGAAAAATCGACATAAATCGTTCGGTCTTCATGCCAATCGTCTTTTCAGCCCCAAATAACAGCAACCACGGTATCTCCGAATCATTCACACTAATTCTTGTCGATTTTGCTTCCAGCTGGATAAGTTACGAAAAATCGACATATATCGATCGGTCTTCATGCGAATCGTGTTTTCAGCCCCAAATAACAGCAACCACGGTATCCCCGAGTGATTTACACCAATTCTTGTCGATTTTGCTTCAAGCTGGATAACTCACGAAAAATCGACACAAATCGTTCGGTCTTCCAGCCAATCGTCTTTTCAGCCCCAAATAACAGCAACCACGGTATCTCCGAATCATTCACACTAATTCTTGTCGATTTTGCTTCCAGCTGGATAAGTTACGAAAAATCGACATATATCGATCGGTCTTCATGCGAATCGTGTTTTCAGCCCCAAATAACAGCAACCACGGTATCTGCGAGTCATTCACACCAATTCTTGTCGATTTTGCTTCAAGCTGGATAACCCACGAAAAATCGACATATATCGATCGGTCTTCCAGCCAATCGTCTTTTCAGCCCCAAATAACAGCAACCACGGTATCTGTGAGTCTTTCACACCAATTCTTGTCGATTTTGCATCAACCTGGATAACTCACGAAAAATCGACATAAATCGTTCGGTCTTCCAGCCAATCGTCTTTTCAGCCCCAAATAACAGCAACCACGGTATCTTCGAATCATTCACACTAATTCTTGTCGATTTTGCTTCCAGCTGGATAAGTTACCAAAAATCGACATATATCGATCGGTCTTCATGCGAATCGTGTTTTCAGCCCCAAATAACAGCAACCACGGTATCTGCGAGTCATTCACACCAATTCTTGTCGATTTTGCTTCAAGCTGGATAACCCACGAAAAATCGACATATATCGATCGGTCTTCCAGCCAATCGTCTTTTCAGCCCCAAATAACAGCAACCACGGTATCTGCGAGTCATTCACACCAATTCTTGTCGATTTTGCTTCAAGCTGGATAACTCACGAAAAATCGACACAAATCGTTCGGTCTTCCAGCCAATCGCCTTTTCAGCCCCAAATAACAGCAACCACGGTATCTCCGAATCATTCACACTAATTCTTGTCGATTTTGCTTCCAGCTGGATAAGTTACGGAAAATCGACATATATCGATCGGTCTTCATGCGAATCGTCTTTTCAGCCCCAAATAACACCAACCACGGTATCTGCGAGTCTTTCACACCAATTCTTGTCGATTTTGCATCAACCTGGATAACTCACGAAAAATCGACATAAATCGTTCGGTCTTCCAGCCAATCGTCTTTTCAGCCCCAAATAACAGCAACGACGGTATCTCCGAGTATTTCACATCAATTCTTGTCGATTTTGCATCAACCTGGATAACTCACGAAAAATCGACATAAATCGTTCGGTCTTCTAGTCAATCGTCTTTTCAGCCCCAAATAACACCAACCACGGTATCTGCGAGTCTTTCACACCAATTCTTGTCGATTTTGCATCAACCTGGATAACTCACGAAAAATCGACATAAATCGTTCGGTCTTCCAGCCAATCGTCTTTTCAGCTCCAAATAACAGCAACCACGGTATCTTCGAATCATTCACACTAATTCTTGGCGATTTTGCTTCCAGCTGGATAAGTTACCAAAAATCGACATATATCGATCGGTCTTCATGCGAATCGTGTTTTCAGCCCCAAATAACAGCAACCACGGTATCCCCGAGTGATTTACACCAATTCTTGTCGATTTTGCGTCCAGCTGGATAACTCACGAAAAATCGACATATATCGATCTGTCTTTATGCGAATCGTGTTTTCAGCCCCAAATAACAGCAACGACGGTATCTCCGAGTCATTCACATCAATTCTTGTCGATTTTGCATCAACCTGGATAACTCACGAAAAATCGACATAAATCGTTCGGTCTTCCAGTCAATCGTCTTTTCAGCCCCAAATAACAGCAACCACGGTATCTCCGAATCATTCACACTAATTCTTGTCGATTTTGCTTCAAGCTGGATAACTCACGAAAAATCGACATAAATCGTTCGGTCTTCATGCCAATCGTCTTTTCAGCCCCAAATAACAGCAACCACGGTATCTCCGAATCATTCACACTAATTCTTGTCGATTTTGCTTCAAGCTGGATAACTCACGAAAAATCGACATATATCGATCGGTCTTCCAGCCAATCGTCTTTTCAGCCCCAAATAACAGCAACCACGGTATCCCCGAGTGATTTACACCAATTCGTGTCGATTTTGCTTCAAGCTGGATAACTCACGAAAAATCGACATATATCGATCGGTCTTCATGCCAATCGTCTTTTCAGCCCCAAATAACAGCAACCACGGTATCTGTGAGTCTTTCACACCAATTCTTGTCGATTTTGCTTCAAGCTGGATAACTCACGAAAAATCGACATAAATCGTTCGGTCTTCATGCCAATCGTCTTTTCAGCCCCAAATAACAGCAACCACGGTATCTCCGAATCATTCACACTAATTCTTGTCGATTTTGCTTCCAGCTGGATAAGTTACGAAAAATCGACATATATCGATCGGTCTTCATGCGAATCGTCTTTTCAGCCCCAAATAACACCAACCACGGTATCTGCGAGTCTTTCACACCAATTCTTGTCGATTTTGCATCAACCTGGATAACTCACGAAAAATCGACATAAATCGTTCGGTCTTCCAGCCAATCGTCTTTTCAGCCCCAAATAACAGCAACGACGGTATCTCCGAGTATTTCACATCAATTCTTGTCGATTTTGCATCAACCTGGATAACTCACGAAAAATCGACATAAATCGTTCGGTCTTCCAGTCAATCGTCTTTTCAGCCCCAAATAACACCAACCACGGTATCTGCGAGTCTTTCACACCAATTCTTGTCGATTTTGCATCAACCTGGATAACTCACGAAAAATCGACATAAATCGTTCGGTCTTCCAGCCAATCGTCTTTTCAGCTCCAAATAACAGCAACCACGGTATCTTCGAATCATTCACACTAATTCTTGGCGATTTTGCTTCCAGCTGGATAAGTTACCAAAAATCGACATATATCGATCGGTCTTCATGCGAATCGTGTTTTCAGCCCCAAATAACAGCAACCACGGTATCCCCGAGTGATTTACACCAATTCTTGTCGATTTTGCTTCCAGCTGGATAACTCACGAAAAATCGACATATATCGATCTGTCTTTATGCGAATCGTGTTTTCAGCCCCAAATAACAGCAACGACGGTATCTCCGAGTCATTCACATCAATTCTTGTCGATTTTGCATCAACCTGGATAACTCACGAAAAATCGGCATAAATCGTTCGGTCTTCCAGTCAATCGTCTTTTCAGCCCCAAATAACAGCAACCACGGTATCTCCGAATCATTCACACTAATTCTTGTCGATTTTGCTTCAAGCTGGATAACTCACGAAAAATCGACATAAATCGTGCGGTCTTCATGCCAATCGTCTTTTCAGCCCCAAATAACAGCAACCACGGTATCTCCGAATCATTCACACTAATTCTTGTCGATTTTGCTTCCAGCTGGATAAGTTACGAAAAATCGACATATATCGATCGGTCTTCATGCGAATCGTGTTTTCAGCCCCAAATAACAGCAACCACGGTATCCCCGAGTGATTTACACCAATTCTGGTCAATTTTGCTTCAACCTGGATAACTCACGAAAAATCGACACAAATCGTTCGGTCTTCCAGCCAATCGTCTTTTCAGTCCCAAATAACAGCAACCACGGTATCTCCGAATCATTCACACTAATTCTTGTCGATTTTGCTTCAAGCTGGATAACTCACGAAAAATCGACATAAATCGTTCGGTCTTCATGCCAATCGTCTTTTCAGCCCCAAATAACAGCAACCACGGTATTTCCGAATCATTCACACTAATTCTTGTCGATTTTGCTTCCAGCTGGATAAGTTACGAAAAATCGACATATATCGATCGGTCTTCATGCGAATCGTGTTTTCAGCCCCAAATAACAGCAACCACGGTATCCCCGAGTGATTTACACCAATTCTGGTCAATTTTGCTTCAACCTGGATAACTCACGAAAAATCGACACAAATCGTTCGGTCTTCCAGCCAATCGTCTTTTCAGTCCCAAATAACAGCAACCACGGTATCTCCGAATCATTCACACTAATTCTTGTCGATTTTGCTTCAAGCTGGATAACTCACGAAAAATCGACATAAATCGTTCGGTCTTCATGCCAATCGTCTTTTCAGCCCCAAATAACAGCAACCACGGTATCTCCGAATCATTCACACTAATTCTTGTCGATTTTGCTTCCAGCTGGATAAGTTACGAAAAATCGACATATATCGATCGGTCTTCATGCGAATCGTGTTTTCAGCCCCAAATAACAGCAACCACGGTATCCCCGAGTGATTTACACCAATTCTTGTCGATTTTGCTTCAAGCTGGATAACTCACGAAAAATCGACACAAATCGTTCGGTCTTCCAGCCAATCGTCTTTTCAGCCCCAAATAACAGCAACCACGGTATCTCCGAATCATTCACACTAATTCTTGTCGATTTTGCTTCAAGCTGGATAAGTTACGAAAAATCGACATATATCGATCGGTCTTCATGCGAATCGTGTTTTCAGCCCCAAATAACAGCAACCACGTATCTGCGTGTCATTCACAGCAATTCTTGTCGATTTTGCTTCAAGCTGGATAACTCACGAAAAATCGACATATATCGATCGGTCTTCCAGCCAATCGTCTTTTCATCCCCAAATAACAGCAACCACGGTATCTGTGAGTCTTTCACACCAATTCTTGTCGATTTTGCATCAACCTGGATAACTCACGAAAAATCGACATAAATCGTTCGGCCTTCCAGCCAATCGTCTTTTCAGCCCCAAATAACAGCAACCACGGTATCTTCGAATCATTCACACTAATTCTTGTCGATTTTGCTTCCAGCTGGATAAGTTACCAAAAATCGACATATATCGATCGGTCTTCATGCGAATCGTGTTTTCAGCCCCAAATAACAGCAACCACGGTATCTGCGAGTCATTCACACCAATTCTTGTCGATTTTGCTTCAAGCTGGATAACCCACGAAAAATCGACATATATCGATCGGTCTTCCAGCCAATCGTCTTTTCAGCCCCAAATAACAGCAACCACGGTATCTGCGAGTCATTCACATCAATTCTTGTCGATTTTGCATCCAGCTGGATAACTCACGAAAAATCGACATATATCGATCTGTCTTTATGCGAATCGTGTTTTCAGCCCCAAATAACAGCAACGACGGTATCTCCGAGTCATTCACATCAATTCTTGTCGATTTTGCATCAACCTGGATAACTCACGAAAAATCGACATAAATCGTTCGGTCTTCCAGCCAATCGTCTTTTCAGCTCCAAATAACAGCAACCACGGTATCTTCGAATGATTCACACTAATTCTTGGCGATTTTGCTTCCAGCTGGATAAGTTACCAAAAATCGACATATATCGATCGGTCTTCATGCGAATCGTGTTTTCAGCCCCAAATAACAGCAACCACGGTATCCCCGAGTGATTTACACCAATTCTTGTCGATTTTGCTTCCAGCTGGATAACTCACGAAAAATCGACATATATCGATCTGTCTTTATGCGAATCGTGTTTTCAGCCCCAAATAACAGCAACGACGGTATCTCCGAGTCATTCACATCAATTCTTGTCGATTTTGCATCAACCTGGATAACTCACGAAAAATCGACATAAATCGTTCGGTCTTCCAGTCAATCGTCTTTTCAGCCCCAAATAACAGCAACCACGGTATCTCCGAATCATTCACACTAATTCTTGTCGATTTTGCTTCAAGCTGGATAACTCACGAAAAATCGACATAAATCGTTCGGTCTTCATGCCAATCGTCTTTTCAGCCCCAAATAACAGCAACCACGGTATCTCCGAATCATTCACACTAATTCTTGTCGATTTTGCTTCCAGCTGGATAAGTTACGAAAAATCGACATATATCGATCGGTCTTCATGCGAATCGTGTTTTCAGCCCCAAATAACAGCAACCACGGTATCCCCGAGTGATTTACACCAATTCTGGTCAATTTTGCTTCAACCTGGATAACTCACGAAAAATCGACACAAATCGTTCGGTCTTCCAGCCAATCGTCTTTTCAGCCCCAAATAACAGCAACCACGTTATCTCCGAATCATTCACACTAATTCTTGTCGATTTTGCTTCAAGCTGGATAACTCACGAAAAATCGACATATATCGATCGGTCTTCCAGCCAATCGTCTTTTCAGCCCGAAATAACAGCAACCACGGTATCCCCGAGTGATTTACACCAATTCTTGTCGATTTTGCTTCAAGCTGGATAACTCACGAAAAAACGACATATATCGATCGGTCTTCATGCCAATCGTCTTTTCAGCCCCAAATAACAGCAACCACGGTATCTGTGAGTCTTTCACACCAATTCTTGTCGATTTTGCTTCAAGCTGGATAACTCACGAAAAATCGACATAAATCGTTCGGTCTTCATGCCAATCGTCTTTTCAGCTCCAAATAACAGCAACCACGGTATCTCCGAATCATTCACACTAATTCTTGTCGATTTTGCTTCAAGCTGGATAACTCACGAAAAATCGACATAAATCGTTCGGTCTTCATGCCAATCGTCTTTTCAGCCCCAAATAACAGCAACCACGGTATCTCCGAATCATTCACACTAATTCTTGTCGATTTTGCTTCCAGCTGGATAAGTTACGAAAAATCGACATATATCGATCGGTCTTCATGCGAATCGTGTTTTCAGCCCCAAATACCAGCAACCACGGTATCCCCGAGTGATTTACACCAATTCTTGTCGATTTTGCTTCAAGCTGGATAACTCACGAAAAATCGACACAAATCGTTCGGTCTTCCAGCCAATCGTCTTTTCAGCCCCAAATAACCGCAACCACGGTATCTCCGAATCATTCACACTAATTCTTGTCGATTTTGCTTCCAGCTGGATAAGTTACGAAAAATCGACATATATCGATCGGTCTTCATGCGAATCGTGTTTTCAGCCCCAAATAACAGCAACCACGTATCTGCGTGTCATTCACAGCAATTCTTGTCGATTTTGCTTCAAGCTGGATAACTCACGAAAAATCGACATATATCGATCGGTCTTCCAGCCAATCGTCTTTTCAGCCCCAAATAACAGCAACCACGGTATCTGTGAGTCTTTCACACCAATTCTTGTCGATTTTGCATCAACCTGGATAACTCACGAAAAATCGACATAAATCGTTCGGCCTTCCAGCCAATCGTCTTTTCAGCCCCAAATAACAGCAACCACGGTATCTTCGAATCATTCACACTAATTCTTGTCGATTTTGCTTCCAGCTGGATAAGTTACCAAAAATCGACATATATCGATCGGTCTTCATGCGAATCGTGTTTTCAGCCCCAAATAACAGCAACCACGGTATCTGCGAGTCATTCACACCAATTCTTGTCGATTTTGCTTCAAGCTGGATAACCCACGAAAAATCGACATATATCGATCGGTCTTCCAGCCAATCGTCTTTTCAGCCCCAAATAACAGCAACCACGGTATCTGCGAGTCATTCACATCAATTCTTGTCGATTTTGCATCCAGCTGGATAACTCACGAAAAATCGACATATATCGATCTGTCTTTATGCGAATCGTGTTTTCAGCCCCAAATAACAGCAACGACGGTATCTCCGAGTCATTCACATCAATTCTTGTCGATTTTGCATCAACCTGGATAACTCACGAAAAATCGACATAAATCGTTCGGTCTTCCAGCCAATCGTCTTTTCAGCTCCAAATAACAGCAACCACGGTATCTTCGAATGATTCACACTAATTCTTGGCGATTTTGCTTCCAGCTGGATAAGTTACCAAAAATCGACATATATCGATCGGTCTTCATGCGAATCGTGTTTTCAGCCCCAAATAACAGCAACCACGGTATCCCCGAGTGATTTACACCAATTCTTGTCGATTTTGCTTCCAGCTGGATAACTCACGAAAAATCGACATATATCGATCTGTCTTTATGCGAATCGTGTTTTCAGCCCCAAATAACAGCAACGACGGTATCTCCGAGTCATTCACATCAATTCTTGTCGATTTTGCATCAACCTGGATAACTCACGAAAAATCGACATAAATCGTTCGGTCTTCCAGTCAATCGTCTTTTCAGCCCCAAATAACAGCAACCACGGTATCTCCGAATCATTCACACTAATTCTTGTCGATTTTGCTTCAAGCTGGATAACTCACGAAAAATCGACATAAATCGTTCGGTCTTCATGCCAATCGTCTTTTCAGCCCCAAATAACAGCAACCACGGTATCTCCGAATCATTCACACTAATTCTTGTCGATTTTGCTTCCAGCTGGATAAGTTACGAAAAATCGACATATATCGATCGGTCTTCATGCGAATCGTGTTTTCAGCCCCAAATAACAGCAACCACGGTATCCCCGAGTGATTTACACCAATTCTGGTCAATTTTGCTTCAACCTGGATAACTCACGAAAAATCGACACAAATCGTTCGGTCTTCCAGCCAATCGTCTTTTCAGCCCCAAATAACAGCAACCACGGTATCTCCGAATCATTCACACTAATTCTTGTCGATTTTGCTTCAAGCTGGATAACTCACGAAAAATCGACATATATCGATCGGTCTTCCAGCCAATCGTCTTTTCAGCCCGAAATAACAGCAACCACGGTATCCCCGAGTGATTTACACCAATTCTTGTCGATTTTGCTTCAAGCTGGATAACTCACGAAAAATCGACATATATCGATCGGTCTTCATGCCAATCGTCTTTTCAGCCCCAAATAACAGCAACCACGGTATCTGTGAGTCTTTCACACCAATTCTTGTCGATTTTGCTTCAAGCTGGATAACTCACGAAAAATCGACATAAATCGTTCGGTCTTCATGCCAATCGTCTTTTCAGCTCCAAATAACAGCAACCACGGTATCTCCGAATCATTCACACTAATTCTTGTCGATTTTGCTTCAAGCTGGATAACTCACGAAAAATCGACATAAATCGTTCGGTCTTCATGCCAATCGTCTTTTCAGCCCCAAATAACAGCAACCACGGTATCTCCGAATCATTCACACTAATTCTTGTCGATTTTGCTTCCAGCTGGATAAGTTACGAAAAATCGACATATATCGATCGGTCTTCATGCGAATCGTGTTTTCAGCCCCAAATACCAGCAACCACGGTATCCCCGAGTGATTTACACCAATTCTTGTCGATTTTGCTTCAAGCTGGATAACTCACGAAAAATCGACACAAATCGTTCGGTCTTCCAGCCAATCGTCTTTTCAGCCCCAAATAACAGCAACCACGGTATCTCCGAATCATTCACACTAATTCTTGTCGATTTTGCTTCCAGCTGGATAAGTTACGAAAAATCGACATATATCGATCGGTCTTCATGCGAATCGTGTTTTCAGCCCCAAATAACAGCAACCACGTATCTGCGTGTCATTCACAGCAATTCTTGTCGATTTTGCTTCAAGCTGGATAACTCACGAAAAATCGACATATATCGATCGGTCTTCCAGCCAATCGTCTTTTCAGCCCCAAATAACAGCAACCACGGTATCTGTGAGTCTTTCACACCAATTCTTGTCGATTTTGCATCAACCTGGATAACTCACGAAAAATCGACATAAATCGTTCGGCCTTCCAGCCAATCGTCTTTTCAGCCCCAAATAACAGCAACCACGGTATCTTCGAATCATTCACACTAATTCTTGTCGATTTTGCTTCCAGCTGGATAAGTTACCAAAAATCGACATATATCGATCGGTCTTCATGCGAATCGTGTTTTCAGCCCCAAATAACAGCAACCACGGTATCTGCGAGTCATTCACACCAATTCTTGTCGATTTTGCTTCAAGCTGGATAACTCACGAAAAATCGACACAAATCGTTCGGTCTTCCAGCCAATCGCCTTTTCAGCCCCAAATAACAGCAACCACGGTATCTCCGAATCATTCACACTAATTCTTGTCGATTTTGCTTCCAGCTGGATAAGTTACGAAAAATCGACATATATCGATCGGTCTTCATGCGAATCGTCTTTTCAGCCCCAAATAACACCAACCACGGTATCTGCGAGTCTTTCACACCAATTCTTGTCGATTTTGCATCAACCTGGATAACTCACGAAAAATCGACATAAATCGTTCGGTCTTCCAGCCAATCGTCTTTTCAGCCCCAAATAACAGCAACGACGGTATCTCCGAGTATTTCACATCAATTCTTGTCGATTTTGCATCAACCTGGATAACTCACGAAAAATCGACATAAATCGTTCGGTCTTCCAGTCAATCGTCTTTTCAGCCCCAAATAACACCAACCACGGTATCTGCGAGTCTTTCACACCAATTCTTGTCGATTTTGCATCAACCTGGATAACTCACGAAAAATCGACATAAATCGTTCGGTCTTCCAGCCAATCGTCTTTTCAGCTCCAAATAACAGCAACCACGGTATCTTCGAATCATTCACCCTAATTCTTGGCGATTTTGCTTCCAGCTGGATAAGTTACCAAAAATCGACATATATCGATCGGTCTTCATGCGAATCGTGTTTTCAGCCCCAAATAACAGCAACCACGGTATCCCCGAGTGATTTACACCAATTCTTGTCGATTTTGCTTCCAGCTGGATAACTCACGAAAAATCGACATATATCGATCTGTCTTTATGCGAATCGTGTTTTCAGCCCCAAATAACAGCAACGACGGTATCTCCGAGTCATTCACATCAATTCTTGTCGATTTTGCATCAACCTGGATAACTCACGAAAAATCGACATAAATCGTTCGGTCTTCCAGTCAATCGTCTTTTCAGCCCCAAATAACAGCAACCACGGTATCTCCGAATCATTCACACTAATTCTTGTCGATTTTGCTTCAAGCTGGATAACTCACGAAAAATCGACATAAATCGTGCGGTCTTCATGCCAATCGTCTTTTCAGCCCCAAATAACAGCAACCACGGTATCTCCGAATCATTCACACTAATTCTTGTCGATTTTGCTTCCAGCTGGATAAGTTACGAAAAATCGACATATATCGATCGGTCTTCATGCGAATCGTGTTTTCAGCCCCAAATAACAGCAACCACGGTATCCCCGAGTGATTTACACCAATTCTGGTCAATTTTGCTTCAACCTGGATAACTCACGAAAAATCGACACAAATCGTTCGGTCTTCCAGCCAATCGTCTTTTCAGTCCCAAATAACAGCAACCACGGTATCTCCGAATCATTCACACTAATTCTTGTCGATTTTGCTTCAAGCTGGATAACTCACGAAAAATCGACATAAATCGTGCGGTCTTCATGCCAATCGTCTTTTCAGCCCCAAATAACAGCAACCACGGTATCTCCGAATCATTCACACTAATTCTTGTCGATTTTGCTTCCAGCTGGATAAGTTACGAAAAATCGACATATATCGATCGGTCTTCATGCGAATCGTGTTTTCAGCCCCAAATAACAGCAACCACGGTATCCCCGAGTGATTTACACCAATTCTGGTCAATTTTGCTTCAACCTGGATAACTCACGAAAAATCGACACAAATCGTTCGGTCTTCCAGCCAATCGTCTTTTCAGTCCCAAATAACAGCAACCACGGTATCTCCGAATCATTCACACTAATTCTTGTCGATTTTGCTTCAAGCTGGATAACTCACGAAAAATCGACATATATCGATCGGTCTTCCAGCCAATCGTCTTTTCAGCCCGAAATAACAGCAACCACGGTATCCCCGAGTGATTTACACCAATTCTTGTCGATTTTGCTTCAAGCTGGATAACTCACGAAAAATCGACATATATCGATCGGTCTTCATGCCAAACGTCTTTTCAGCCCCAAATAACAGCAACCACGGTATCTGTGAGTCTTTCACACCAATTCTTGTCGATTTTGCTTCAAGCTGGATAACTCACGAAAAATCGACATAAATCGTTCGGTCTTCATGCCAATCGTCTTTTCAGCCCCAAATAACAGCAACCACGGTATCTCCGAATCATTCACACTAATTCTTGTCGATTATGCTTCAAGCTGGATAACCCACGAAAAATCGACATATATCGATCGGTCTTCATGCGAATCGTGGTTTCAGCCCCAAATAACAGCAACCACGGTATCCCCGAGTGATTTACACCAATTCTTGTCAATTTTGCTTCAACCTGGATAACTCACGAAAAATCGACACAAATCGTTCGGTCTTCCAGCCAATCGTCTTTTCAGCCCCAAATAACAGCAACCACGGTATCTCCGAATCATTCACACTAATTCTTGTCGATTTTGCTTCAAGCTGGATAACTCACGAAAAATCGACATATATCCATCGGTCTTCCAGCCAATCGTCTTTTCAGCCCCAAATAACAGCAACCACGGTATCCCCGAGTGATTTACACCAATTCTTGTCGATTTTGCTTCAAGCTGGATAACTCACGAAAAATCGACATATATCGATCGGTCTTCATGCCAATCGTCTTTTCAGCCCCAAATAACAGCAACGACGGTATCTCCGAGTCATTCACATCAATTCTTGTCGGTTTTGCTTCCAGCTGGATAACTTACGAAAAATCGACATATATCGATCGGTCTTCCAGCCAATCGTCTTTTCAGCCCCAAATAACAGCAACCACGGTATCTTCGAATCATTCACACTAATTCTTGTCGATTTTGCTTCCAGCTGGATAAGTTACGAAAAATCGACATATATCGATCGGTCTTCATGCGAATCGTGTTTTCAGCCCCAAATAACAGCAACCACGTATCTGCGTGTCATTCACAGCAATTCTTGTCGATTTTGCTTCAAGCTGGATAACTCACGAAAAATCGACATATATCGATCGGTCTTCCAGCCAATCGTCTTTTCAGCCCCAAATAACAGCAACCACGGTATCTGTGAGTCTTTCACACCAATTCTTGTCGATTTTGCATCAACCTGGATAACTCACGAAAAATCGACATAAATCGTTCGGCCTTCCAGCCAATCGTCTTTTCAGCCCCAAATAACAGCAACCACGGTATCTTCGAATCATTCACACTAATTCTTGTCGATTTTGCTTCCAGCTGGATAAGTTACCAAAAATCGACATATATCGATCGGTCTTCATGCGAATCGTGTTTTCAGCCCCAAATAACAGCAACCACGGTATCTGCGAGTCATTCACACCAATTCTTGTCGATTTTGCTTCAAGCTGGATAACCCACGAAAAATCGACATATATCGATCGGTCTTCCAGCCAATCGTCTTTTCAGCCCCAAATAACAGCAACCACGGTATCTGCGAGTCATTCACATCAATTCTTGTCGATTTTGCATCCAGCTGGATAACTCACGAAAAATCGACATATATCGATCTGTCTTTATGCGAATCGTGTTTTCAGCCCCAAATAACAGCAACGACGGTATCTCCGAGTCATTCACATCAATTCTTGTCGATTTTGCATCAACCTGGATAACTCACGAAAAATCGACATAAATCGTTCGGTCTTCCAGCCAATCGTCTTTTCAGCTCCAAATAACAGCAACCACGGTATCTTCGAATGATTCACACTAATTCTTGGCGATTTTGCTTCCAGCTGGATAAGTTACCAAAAATCGACATATATCGATCGGTCTTCATGCGAATCGTGTTTTCAGCCCCAAATAACAGCAACCACGGTATCCCCGAGTGATTTACACCAATTCTTGTCGATTTTGCTTCCAGCTGGATAACTCACGAAAAATCGACATATATCGATCTGTCTTTATGCGAATCGTGTTTTCAGCCCCAAATAACAGCAACGACGGTATCTCCGAGTCATTCACATCAATTCTTGTCGATTTTGCATCAACCTGGATAACTCACGAAAAATCGACATAAATCGTTCGGTCTTCCAGTCAATCGTCTTTTCAGCCCCAAATAACAGCAACCACGGTATCTCCGAATCATTCACACTAATTCTTGTCGATTTTGCTTCAAGCTGGATAACTCACGAAAAATCGACATAAATCGTTCGGTCTTCATGCCAATCGTCTTTTCAGCCCCAAATAACAGCAACCACGGTATCTCCGAATCATTCACACTAATTCTTGTCGATTTTGCTTCCAGCTGGATAAGTTACGAAAAATCGACATATATCGATCGGTCTTCATGCGAATCGTGTTTTCAGCCCCAAATAACAGCAACCACGGTATCCCCGAGTGATTTACACCAATTCTGGTCAATTTTGCTTCAACCTGGATAACTCACGAAAAATCGACACAAATCGTTCGGTCTTCCAGCCAATCGTCTTTTCAGCCCCAAATAACAGCAACCACGGTATCTCCGAATCATTCACACTAATTCTTGTCGATTTTGCTTCAAGCTGGATAACTCACGAAAAATCGACATATATCGATCGGTCTTCCAGCCAATCGTCTTTTCAGCCCGAAATAACAGCAACCACGGTATCCCCGAGTGATTTACACCAATTCTTGTCGATTTTGCTTCAAGCTGGATAACTCACGAAAAATCGACATATATCGATCGGTCTTCATGCCAATCGTCTTTTCAGCCCCAAATAACAGCAACCACGGTATCTGTGAGTCTTTCACACCAATTCTTGTCGATTTTGCTTCAAGCTGGATAACTCACGAAAAATCGACATAAATCGTTCGGTCTTCATGCCAATCGTCTTTTCAGCTCCAAATAACAGCAACCACGGTATCTCCGAATCATTCACACTAATTCTTGTCGATTTTGCTTCAAGCTGGATAACTCACGAAAAATCGACATAAATCGTTCGGTCTTCATGCCAATCGTCTTTTCAGCCCCAAATAACAGCAACCACGGTATCTCCGAATCATTCACACTAATTCTTGTCGATTTTGCTTCCAGCTGGATAAGTTACGAAAAATCGACATATATCG
Organism: Buathra laborator; assembly: GCA_934046635.1. NCBI lineage: Eukaryota > Metazoa > Arthropoda > Insecta > Hymenoptera > Ichneumonidae > Buathra > Buathra laborator. The sequence goes on along the minus strand of OW203899.1, from coordinate 2,083,071 downwards.
ATCGGTCTTCATGCGAATCGTGTTTTCAGCCCCAAATACCAGCAACCACGGTATCCCCGAGTGATTTACACCAATTCTTGTCGATTTTGCTTCAAGCTGGATAACTCACGAAAAATCGACACAAATCGTTCGGTCTTCCAGCCAATCGTCTTTTCAGCCCCAAATAACAGCAACCACGGTATCTCCGAATCATTCACACTAATTCTTGTCGATTTTGCTTCCAGCTGGATAAGTTACGAAAAATCGACATATATCGATCGGTCTTCATGCGAATCGTGTTTTCAGCCCCAAATAACAGCAACCACGTATCTGCGTGTCATTCACAGCAATTCTTGTCGATTTTGCTTCAAGCTGGATAACTCACGAAAAATCGACATATATCGATCGGTCTTCCAGCCAATCGTCTTTTCAGCCCCAAATAACAGCAACCACGGTATCTGTGAGTCTTTCACACCAATTCTTGTCGATTTTGCATCAACCTGGATAACTCACGAAAAATCGACATAAATCGTTCGGCCTTCCAGCCAATCGTCTTTTCAGCCCCAAATAACAGCAACCACGGTATCTTCGAATCATTCACACTAATTCTTGTCGATTTTGCTTCCAGCTGGATAAGTTACCAAAAATCGACATATATCGATCGGTCTTCATGCGAATCGTGTTTTCAGCCCCAAATAACAGCAACCACGGTATCTGCGAGTCATTCACACCAATTCTTGTCGATTTTGCTTCAAGCTGGATAACTCACGAAAAATCGACACAAATCGTTCGGTCTTCCAGCCAATCGCCTTTTCAGCCCCAAATAACAGCAACCACGGTATCTCCGAATCATTCACACTAATTCTTGTCGATTTTGCTTCCAGCTGGATAAGTTACGAAAAATCGACATATATCGATCGGTCTTCATGCGAATCGTCTTTTCAGCCCCAAATAACACCAACCACGGTATCTGCGAGTCTTTCACACCAATTCTTGTCGATTTTGCATCAACCTGGATAACTCACGAAAAAATCGACATAAATCGTTCGGTCTTCCAGCCAATCGTCTTTTCAGCCCCAAATAACAGCAACGACGGTATCTCCGAGTATTTCACATCAATTCTTGTCGATTTTGCATCAACCTGGATAACTCACGAAAAATCGACATAAATCGTTCGGTCTTCCAGTCAATCGTCTTTTCAGCCCCAAATAACACCAACCACGGTATCTGCGAGTCTTTCACACCAATTCTTGTCGATTTTGCATCAACCTGGATAACTCACGAAAAATCGACATAAAACGTTCGGTCTTCCAGCCAATCGTCTTTTCAGCTCCAAATAACAGCAACCACGGTATCTTCGAATCATTCACCCTAATTCTTGGCGATTTTGCTTCCAGCTGGATAAGTTACCAAAAATCGACATATATCGATCGGTCTTCATGCGAATCGTGTTTTCAGCCCCAAATAACAGCAACCACGGTATCCCCGAGTGATTTACACCAATTCTTGTCGATTTTGCTTCCAGCTGGATAACTCACGAAAAATCGACATATATCGATCTGTCTTTATGCGAATCGTGTTTTCAGCCCCAAATAACAGCAACGACGGTATCTCCGAGTCATTCACATCAATTCTTGTCGATTTTGCATCAACCTGGATAACTCACGAAAAATCGACATAAATCGTTCGGTCTTCCAGTCAATCGTCTTTTCAGCCCCAAATAACAGCAACCACGGTATCTCCGAATCATTCACACTAATTCTTGTCGATTTTGCTTCAAGCTGGATAACTCACGAAAAATCGACATAAATCGTGCGGTCTTCATGCCAATCGTCTTTTCAGCCCCAAATAACAGCAACCACGGTATCTCCGAATCATTCACACTAATTCTTGTCGATTTTGCTTCCAGCTGGATAAGTTACGAAAAATCGACATATATCGATCGGTCTTCATGCGAATCGTGTTTTCAGCCCCAAATAACAGCAACCACGGTATCCCCGAGTGATTTACACCAATTCTGGTCAATTTTGCTTCAACCTGGATAACTCACGAAAAATCGACACAAATCGTTCGGTCTTCCAGCCAATCGTCTTTTCAGCCCCAAATAACAGCAACCACGGTATCTCCGAATCATTCACACTAATTCTTGTCGATTTTGCTTCAAGCTGGATAACTCACGAAAAATCGACATAAATCGTGCGGTCTTCATGCCAATCGTCTTTTCAGCCCCAAATAACAGCAACCACGGTATCTCCGAATCATTCACACTAATTCTTGTCGATTTTGCTTCCAGCTGGATAAGTTACGAAAAATCGACATATATCGATCGGTCTTCATGCGAATCGTGTTTTCAGCCCCAAATAACAGCAACCACGGTATCCCCGAGTGATTTACACCAATTCTGGTCAATTTTGCTTCAACCTGGATAACTCACGAAAAATCGACACAAATCGTTCGGTCTTCCAGCCAATCGTCTTTTCAGTCCCAAATAACAGCAACCACGGTATCTCCGAATCATTCACACTAATTCTTGTCGATTTTGCTTCAAGCTGGATAACTCACGAAAAATCGACATATATCGATCGGTCTTCCAGCCAATCGTCTTTTCAGCCCGAAATAACAGCAACCACGGTATCCCCGAGTGATTTACACCAATTCTTGTCGATTTTGCTTCAAGCTGGATAACTCACGAAAAATCGACATATATCGATCGGTCTTCATGCCAAACGTCTTTTCAGCCCCAAATAACAGCAACCACGGTATCTGTGAGTCTTTCACACCAATTCTTGTCGATTTTGCTTCAAGCTGGATAACTCACGAAAAATCGACATAAATCGTTCGGTCTTCATGCCAATCGTCTTTTCAGCCCCAAATAACAGCAACCACGGTATCTCCGAATCATTCACACTAATTCTTGTCGATTTTGCTTCAAGCTGGATAACCCACGAAAAATCGACATATATCGATCGGTCTTCATGCGAATCGTGGTTTCAGCCCCAAATAACAGCAACCACGGTATCCCCGAGTGATTTACACCAATTCTTGTCAATTTTGCTTCAACCTGGATAACTCACGAAAAATCGACACAAATCGTTCGGTCTTCCAGCCAATCGTCTTTTCAGCCCCAAATAACAGCAACCACGGTATCTCCGAATCATTCACACTAATTCTTGTCGATTTTGCTTCAAGCTGGATAACTCACGAAAAATCGACATATATCCATCGGTCTTCCAGCCAATCGTCTTTTCAGCCCCAAATAACAGCAACCACGGTATCCCCGAGTGATTTACACCAATTCTTGTCGATTTTGCTTCAAGCTGGATAACTCACGAAAAATCGACATATATCGATCGGTCTTCATGCCAATCGTCTTTTCAGCCCCAAATAACAGCAACGACGGTATCTCCGAGTCATTCACATCAATTCTTGTCGGTTTTGCTTCCAGCTGGATAACTTACGAAAAATCGACATATATCGATCGGTCTTCCAGCCAATCGTCTTTTCAGCCCCAAATAACAGCAACCACGGTATCTTCGAATCATTCACACTAATTCTTGTCGATTTTGCTTCCAGCTGGATAAGTTACCAAAAATCGACATATATCGATCGGTCTTCATGCGAATCGTGTTTTCAGCCCCAAATAACAGCAACCACGGTATCTGCGAGTCATTCACACCAATTCTTGTCGATTTTGCTTCAAGCTGGATAACCCACGAAAAATCGACATATATCGATCGGTCTTCCAGCCAATCGTCTTTTCAGCCCCAAATAACAGCAACCACGGTATCTGCGAGTCATTCACACCAATTCTTGTCGATTTTGCTTCAAGCTGGATAACTCACGAAAAATCGACACAAATCGTTCGGTCTTCCAGCCAATCGCCATTTCAGCCCCAAATAACAGCAACCACGGTATCTCCGAATCATTCACACTAATTCTTGTCGATTTTGCTTCCAGCTGGATAAGTTACGAAAAATCGACATATATCGATCGGTCTTCATGCGAATCGTCTTTTCAGCCCCAAATAACACCAACCACGGTATCTGCGAGTCTTTCACACCAATTCTTGTCGATTTTGCATCAACCTGGATAACTCACGAAAAATCGACATAAATCGTTCGGTCTTCCAGCCAATCGTCTTTTCAGCCCCAAATAACAGCAACGACGGTATCTCCGAGTCATTCACATCAATTCTTGTCGATTTTGCATCAACCTGGATAACTCACGAAAAATCGACATAAATCGTTCGGTCTTCCAGTCAATCGTCTTTTCAGCCCCAAATAACAGCAACCACGGTATCTCCGAATCATTCACACTAATTCTTGTCGATTTTGCTTCAAGCTGGATAACTCACGAAAAATCGACATAAATCGTTCGGTCTTCATGCCAATCGTCTTTTCAGCCCCAAATAACAGCAACCACGGTATCTCCGAATCATTCACACTAATTCTTGTCGATTTTGCTTCCAGCTGGATAAGTTACGAAAAATCGACATATATCGATCGGTCTTCATGCGAATCGTGTTTTCAGCCCCAAATAACAGCAACCACGGTATCCCCGAGTGATTTACACCAATTCTTGTCGATTTTGCTTCAAGCTGGATAACTCACGAAAAATCGACACAAATCGTTCGGTCTTCCAGCCAATCGTCTTTTCAGCCCCAAATAACAGCAACCACGGTATCTCCGAATCATTCACACTAATTCTTGTCGATTTTGCTTCCAGCTGGATAAGTTACGAAAAATCGACATATATCGATCGGTCTTCATGCGAATCGTGTTTTCAGCCCCAAATAACAGCAACCACGGTATCTGCGAGTCATTCACACCAATTCTTGTCGATTTTGCTTCAAGCTGGATAACCCACGAAAAATCGACATATATCGATCGGTCTTCCAGCCAATCGTCTTTTCAGCCCCAAATAACAGCAACCACGGTATCTGTGAGTCTTTCACACCAATTCTTGTCGATTTTGCATCAACCTGGATAACTCACGAAAAATCGACATAAATCGTTCGGTCTTCCAGCCAATCGTCTTTTCAGCCCCAAATAACAGCAACCACGGTATCTTCGAATCATTCACACTAATTCTTGTCGATTTTGCTTCCAGCTGGATAAGTTACCAAAAATCGACATATATCGATCGGTCTTCATGCGAATCGTGTTTTCAGCCCCAAATAACAGCAACCACGGTATCTGCGAGTCATTCACACCAATTCTTGTCGATTTTGCTTCAAGCTGGATAACCCACGAAAAATCGACATATATCGATCGGTCTTCCAGCCAATCGTCTTTTCAGCCCCAAATAACAGCAACCACGGTATCTGCGAGTCATTCACACCAATTCTTGTCGATTTTGCTTCAAGCTGGATAACTCACGAAAAATCGACACAAATCGTTCGGTCTTCCAGCCAATCGCCTTTTCAGCCCCAAATAACAGCAACCACGGTATCTCCGAATCATTCACACTAATTCTTGTCGATTTTGCTTCCAGCTGGATAAGTTACGGAAAATCGACATATATCGATCGGTCTTCATGCGAATCGTCTTTTCAGCCCCAAATAACACCAACCACGGTATCTGCGAGTCTTTCACACCAATTCTTGTCGATTTTGCATCAACCTGGATAACTCACGAAAAATCGACATAAATCGTTCGGTCTTCCAGCCAATCGTCTTTTCAGCCCCAAATAACAGCAACGACGGTATCTCCGAGTATTTCACATCAATTCTTGTCGATTTTGCATCAACCTGGATAACTCACGAAAAATCGACATAAATCGTTCGGTCTTCCAGTCAATCGTCTTTTCAGCCCCAAATAACACCAACCACGGTATCTGCGAGTCTTTCACACCAATTCTTGTCGATTTTGCATCAACCTGGATAACTCACGAAAAATCGACATAAATCGTTCGGTCTTCCAGCCAATCGTCTTTTCAGCTCCAAATAACAGCAACCACGGTATCTTCGAATCATTCACACTAATTCTTGGCGATTTTGCTTCCAGCTGGATAAGTTACCAAAAATCGACATATATCGATCGGTCTTCATGCGAATCGTGTTTTCAGCCCCAAATAACAGCAACCACGGTATCCCCGAGTGATTTACACCAATTCTTGTCGATTTTGCGTCCAGCTGGATAACTCACGAAAAATCGACATATATCGATCTGTCTTTATGCGAATCGTGTTTTCAGCCCCAAATAACAGCAACGACGGTATCTCCGAGTCATTCACATCAATTCTTGTCGATTTTGCATCAACCTGGATAACTCACGAAAAATCGACATAAATCGTTCGGTCTTCCAGTCAATCGTCTTTTCAGCCCCAAATAACAGCAACCACGGTATCTCCGAATCATTCACACTAATTCTTGTCGATTTTGCTTCAAGCTGGATAACTCACGAAAAATCGACATAAATCGTTCGGTCTTCATGCCAATCGTCTTTTCAGCCCCAAATAACAGCAACCACGGTATCTCCGAATCATTCACACTAATTCTTGTCGATTTTGCTTCAAGCTGGATAACTCACGAAAAATCGACATATATCGATCGGTCTTCCAGCCAATCGTCTTTTCAGCCCCAAATAACAGCAACCACGGTATCCCCGAGTGATTTACACCAATTCTGGTCAATTTTGCTTCAACCTGGATAACTCACGAAAAATCGACACAAATCGTTCGGTCTTCCAGCCAATCGTCTTTTCAGTCCCAAATAACAGCAACCACGGTATCTGTGAGTCTTTCACACCAATTCTTGTCGATTTTGCATCAACCTGGATAACTCACGAAAAATCGACATAAATCGTTCGGTCTTCCAGCCAATCGTCTTTTCAGCCCCAAATAACAGCAACCACGGTATCTGTGAGTCTTTCACATCAATTCTTGTCGATTTTGCATCAACCTGGATAACTCACGAAAAATCGACACAAATCGTTCGGTCTTCCAGCCAATCGTCTTTTCAGTCCCAAATAACAGCAACCACGGTATCTCCGAATCATTCACACTAATTCTTGTCGATTTTGCTTCAAGCTGGATAACTCACGAAAAATCGACATAAATCGTTCGGTCTTCATGCCAATCGTCTTTTCAGCCCCAAATAACAGCAACCACGGTATTTCCGAATCATTCACACTAATTCTTGTCGATTTTGCTTCCAGCTGGATAAGTTACGAAAAATCGACATATATCGATCGGTCTTCATGCGAATCGTGTTTTCAGCCCCAAATAACAGCAACCACGGTATCCCCGAGTGATTTACACCAATTCTGGTCAATTTTGCTTCAACCTGGATAACTCACGAAAAATCGACACAAATCGTTCGGTCTTCCAGCCAATCGTCTTTTCAGTCCCAAATAACAGCAACCACGGTATCTGTGAGTCTTTCACACCAATTCTTGTCGATTTTGCATCAACCTGGATAACTCACGAAAAATCGACATAAATCGTTCGGTCTTCCAGCCAATCGTCTTTTCAGCCCCAAATAACAGCAACCACGGTATCTTCGAATCATTCACACTAATTCTTGTCGATTTTGCTTCCAGCTGGATAAGTTACCAAAAATCGACATATATCGATCGGTCTTCATGCGAATCGTGTTTTCAGCCCCAAATAACAGCAACCACGGTATCTGCGAGTCATTCACACCAATTCTTGTCGATTTTGCTTCAAGCTGGATAACCCACGAAAAATCGACATATATCGATCGGTCTTCCAGCCAATCGTCTTTTCAGCCCCAAATAACAGCAACCACGGTATCTGCGAGTCATTCACACCAATTCTTGTCGATTTTGCTTCAAGCTGGATAACTCACGAAAAATCGACACAAATCGTTCGGTCTTCCAGCCAATCGCCTTTTCAGCCCCAAATAACAGCAACCACGGTATCTCCGAATCATTCACACTAATTCTTGTCGATTTTGCTTCCAGCTGGATAAGTTACGAAAAATCGACATATATCGATCGGTCTTCATGCGAATCGTCTTTTCAGCCCCAAATAACACCAACCACGGTATCTGCGAGTCTTTCACACCAATTCTTGTCGATTTTGCATCAACCTGGATAACTCACGAAAAATCGACATAAATCGTTCGGTCTTCCAGCCAATCGTCTTTTCAGCCCCAAATAACAGCAACGACGGTATCTCCGAGTATTTCACATCAATTCTTGTCGATTTTGCATCAACCTGGATAACTCACGAAAAATCGACATAAATCGTTCGGTCTTCCAGTCAATCGTCTTTTCAGCCCCAAATAACACCAACCACGGTATCTGCGAGTCTTTCACACCAATTCTTGTCGATTTTGCATCAACCTGGATAACTCACGAAAAATCGACATAAATCGTTCGGTCTTCCAGCCAATCGTCTTTTCAGCTCCAAATAACAGCAACCACGGTATCTTCGAGTCTTTCACACCAATTCTTGTCGATTTTGCATCAACCTGGATAACTCACGAAAAATCGACATAAATCGTTCGGTCTTCCAGCCAATCGTCGTTTCAGCCCCAAATAAAGGAAACGACGGTATCTCCGAGTCATTCACACCAATTCTTGTCGATTTTGCTTCAAACTGGATAATTCACGGAAAATCGCCATAAAACGATCGCTCTTCCAGCCAATCATCTTTTCAGGCCCAAATAACGGAAACGACGGTATCTCCGAATCATTAACACCAATTCATGTCGATTCTGCTTCAAGCTGGATAACTCACAAAAAATGGACATAAATCGATCGGACTTCCAGCCAATCATCTTTTCAGCTCCAAATAACATCAACGATGGTATTCTCCGAGTCATTCACACCAATTCTTGTCGAATTTGCTTTAAGCTCGATAACTCAACAAAAATCCCGATAGATCGATCGGTCTTCGAGCCAATCGTCTTTTCAGCCCCAAATAACAGCAACGATGGTATTCTCCGAGCTTCAAGCTGGATAATTCACGGAAAATCGCCATAAAACGATCGCTCTTCCAGCCAATCTTCTTTTCAGCTCCAAATAACATCAACGATGGTATTCTCCGAGTCATTCACACCAATTCTTGTCGAATTTGCTTTAAGCTCGATAACTCAACAAAATCCCGATAGATCCATCGGTCTTCAAGCCAATCGTCTTTTCAGCCCCAAATAACAGCAACGATGGTATTCTCCGAGTCATTCACACCAATTCTTGTCGAATTTGCTTTAAGCTCGATAACTCAACAAAATCCCGATAGATCCATCGGTCTTCAAGCCAATCGTCTTTTCAGCCCTGAATAACAGCAACGATGGTATCTCCGAGTCATTCAGACCAATTCTTCTCGAATTTGCTTCAAGCTGGATAACTCATGAAAAATCAACATAAATCGATCGGTCTTCGAGCCAATCGTCTTTTCAGACCCAAATAACAGCAACGATGGTATTCTCCGAGCTTCAAGCTGGATAATTCACGGAAAATCGCCATAAAACGATCGCTCTTCCAGCCAATCGTCTTTTCAGCCCCGAATAACAGCAACGATGGTATCTCCGAGTCATTCAGACCAATTCTTCTCGAATTTGCTTCAAGCTGGATAACTCATGAAAAATCAACATAAATCGATCGGTCTTTTCAGCCCCAAATAACAGCAACGATGGTATTCTCCGAGTCATTCACACCAATTCTTGTCGAATTCGCTTTAAGCTCGATAACTCAACAAAAATCCCGATAGATCGATCGGTCTTCAAGCCAATCGTCTTTTCAGCCCCAAATAACGGAAACGACGGTATCTCCGAGCCATTCACACCAATTCTGGTCGATTTTGCTTCAAGCTGGATAATTCACGGAAAATCGCCATAAAACGATCGCTCTTCCAGCCAATCGTCTTTTCAGCCCCAAATAACGGAAACGATGGTATTCTCCGAGTCATTCACACCAATTCTTGTCGAATTTGCTTTAAGCTCGATAACTCAACAAAATCCCGATAGATCCATCGGTCTTCAACCCAATCGTCTTTTCAGCCCCAAATAACAACAACGATGGTATCTCCGAGTCATTCAGACCAATTCTTGTCGATTTGGCTTCAAGCTGGATAACTCACAAAAAATCGACATAAATCGATCGGACTTCCAGCCAATCGTCGTTTCAGCCCCAAATAACGGAAACGACGGTATCTCCGAGCCATTCACACCAATTCTGGTCGATTTTGCTTGAACCTGGATAATTCACGGAAAATCGCCATAAAACGATCGCTCTTCCAGCCAATCGGCTTTTCAGCCCCAAATAACACCAACGATGGTATCTCCGAGTCATTCAGACCAATTCTTGTCGATTTGGCTTCAAGCTGGATAACTCACAAAAAATCGACATAAATCGATCGGACTTCCAGCCAATCGTCGTTTCAGCCCCAAATAAAGGAAACGACGGTATCTCCGAGTCATTCACACCAATTCTTGTCGATTTTGCTTCAAGCTGGATAATTCACGGAA
>OW203899.1:1994453-2072457 GCA_934046635.1 Buathra laborator | reverse complement strand
TTCACACTAATTCTTGGCGATTTTGCTTCCAGCTGGATAAGTTACCAAAAATCGACATATATCGATCGGTCTTCATGCGAATCGTGTTTTCAGCCCCAAATAACAGCAACCACGGTATCCCCGAGTGATTTACACCAATTCTTGTCGATTTTGCTTCCAGCTGGATAACTCACGAAAAATCGACATATATCGATCTGTCTTTATGCGAATCGTGTTTTCAGCCCCAAATAACAGCAACGACGGTATCTCCGAGTCATTCACATCAATTCTTGTCGATTTTGCATCAACCTGGATAACTCACGAAAAATCGACATAAATCGTTCGGTCTTCCAGTCAATCGTCTTTTCAGCCCCAAATAACAGCAACCACGGTATCTCCGAATCATTCACACTAATTCTTGTCGATTTTGCTTCAAGCTGGATAACTCACGAAAAATCGACATATATCGATCGGTCTTCCAGCCAATCGTCTTTTCAGCCCCAAATAACAGCAACCACGGTATCTGTGAGTCTTTCACACCAATTCTTGTCGATTTTGCTTCAAGCTGGATAACTCACGAAAAATCGACATAAATCGTTCGGTCTTCATGCCAATCGTCTTTTCAGCCCCAAATAACAGCAACCACGGTATCTGTGAGTCTTTCACACCAATTCTTGTCGATTTTGCTTCAAGCTGGATAACTCACGAAAAATCGACATAAATCGTTCGGTCTTCATGCCAATCGTCTTTTCAGCCCCAAATAACAGCAACCACGGTATCCCCGAGTGATTTACACCAATTCTTGTCGATTTTGCGTCCAGCTGGATAACTCACGAAAAATCGACATATATCGATCTGTCTTTATGCGAATCGTGTTTTCAGCCCCAAATAACACCAACGACGGTATCTCCGAGTCATTCACATCAATTCTTGTCGATTTTGCATCAACCTGGATAACTCACGAAAAATCGACATAAATCGTTCGGTCTTCCAGTCAATCGTCTTTTCAGCCCCAAATAACAGCAACCACGGTATCTCCGAATCATTCACACTAATTCTTGTCGATTTTGCTTCAAGCTGGATAACTCACGAAAAATCGACATAAATCGTTCGGTCTTCATGCCAATCGTCTTTTCAGCCCCAAATAACAGCAACCACGGTATCTCCGAATCATTCACACTAATTCTTGTCGATTTTGCTTCCAGCTGGATAAGTTACGAAAAATCGACATATATCGATCGGTCTTCATGCGAATCGTCTTTTCAGCCCCAAATAACACCAACCACGGTATCTGCGAGTCTTTCACACCAATTCTTGTCGATTTTGCATCAACCTGGATAACTCACGAAAAATCGACATAAATCGTTCGGTCTTCCAGCCAATCGTCTTTTCAGCCCCAAATAACAGCAACGACGGTATCTCCGAGTATTTCACATCAATTCTTGTCGATTTTGCATCAACCTGGATAACTCACGAAAAATCGACATAAATCGTTCGGTCTTCCAGTCAATCGTCTTTTCAGCCCCAAATAACACCAACCACGGTATCTGCGAGTCTTTCACACCAATTCTTGTCGATTTTGCATCAACCTGGATAACTCACGAAAAATCGACATAAATCGTTCGGTCTTCCAGCCAATCGTCTTTTCAGCTCCAAATAACAGCAACCACGGTATCTTCGAATCATTCACACTAATTCTTGGCGATTTTGCTTCCAGCTGGATAAGTTACCAAAAATCGACATATATCGATCGGTCTTCATGCGAATCGTGTTTTCAGCCCCAAATAACAGCAACCACGGTATCCCCGAGTGATTTACACCAATTCTTGTCGATTTTGCTTCCAGCTGGATAACTCACGAAAAATCGACATATATCGATCTGTCTTTATGCGAATCGTGTTTTCAGCCCCAAATAACAGCAACGACGGTATCTCCGAGTCATTCACATCAATTCTTGTCGATTTTGCATCAACCTGGATAACTCACGAAAAATCGGCATAAATCGTTCGGTCTTCCAGTCAATCGTCTTTTCAGCCCCAAATAACAGCAACCACGGTATCTCCGAATCATTCACACTAATTCTTGTCGATTTTGCTTCAAGCTGGATAACTCGCGAAAAATCGACATAAATCGTGCGGTCTTCATGCCAATCGTCTTTTCAGCCCCAAATAACAGCAACCACGGTATCTCCGAATCATTCACACTAATTCTTGTCGATTTTGCTTCCAGCTGGATAAGTTACGAAAAATCGACATATATCGATCGGTCTTCATGCGAATCGTGTTTTCAGCCCCAAATAACAGCAACCACGGTATCTCCGAGTGATTTACACCAATTCTGGTCAATTTTGCTTCAACCTGGATAACTCACGAAAAATCGACACAAATCGTTCGGTCTTCCAGCCAATCGTCTTTTCAGTCCCAAATAACAGCAACCACGGTATCTCCGAATCATTCACACTAATTCTTGTCGATTTTGCTTCAAGCTGGATAACTCACGAAAAATCGACATAAATCGTTCGGTCTTCATGCCAATCGTCTTTTCAGCCCCAAATAACAGCAACCACGGTATCTCCGAATCATTCACACTAATTCTTGTCGATTTTGCTTCCAGCTGGATAAGTTACGAAAAATCGACATATATCGATCGGTCTTCATGCGAATCGTGTTTTCAGCCCCAAATAACAGCAACCACGGTATCCCCGAGTGATTTACACCAATTCTGGTCAATTTTGCTTCAACCTGGATAACTCACGAAAAATCGACATAAATCGTTCGGTCTTCCAGTCAATCGTCTTTTCAGCCCCAAATAACAGCAACCACGGTATCTCCGAATCATTCACACTAATTCTTGTCGATTTTGCTTCAAGCTGGATAACTCACGAAAAATCGACATAAATCGTTCGGTCTTCATGCCAATCGTCTTTTCAGCCCCAAATAACAGCAACCACGGTATCTCCGAATCATTCACACTAATTCTTGTCGATTTTGCTTCCAGCTGGATAAGTTACGAAAAATCGACATATATCGATCGGTCTTCATGCGAATCGTCTTTTCAGCCCCAAATAACACCAACCACGGTATCTGCGAGTCTTTCACACCAATTCTTGTCGATTTTGCATCAACCTGGATAACTCACGAAAAATCGACATAAATCGTTCGGTCTTCCAGCCAATCGTCTTTTCAGCCCCAAATAACAGCAACGACGGTATCTCCGAGTATTTCACATCAATTCTTGTCGATTTTGCATCAACCTGGATAACTCACGAAAAATCGACATAAATCGTTCGGTCTTCCAGTCAATCGTCTTTTCAGCCCCAAATAACACCAACCACGGTATCTGCGAGTCTTTCACACCAATTCTTGTCGATTTTGCATCAACCTGGATAACTCACGAAAAATCGACATAAATCGTTCGGTCTTCCAGCCAATCGTCTTTTCAGCTCCAAATAACAGCAACCACGGTATCTTCGAATCATTCACACTAATTCTTGGCGATTTTGCTTCCAGCTGGATAAGTTACCAAAAATCGACATATATCGATCGGTCTTCATGCGAATCGTGTTTTCAGCCCCAAATAACAGCAACCACGGTATCCCCGAGTGATTTACACCAATTCTTGTCGATTTTGCGTCCAGCTGGATAACTCACGAAAAATCGACATATATCGATCTGTCTTTATGCGAATCGTGTTTTCAGCCCCAAATAACAGCAACGACGGTATCTCCGAGTCATTCACATCAATTCTTGTCGATTTTGCATCAACCTGGATAACTCACGAAAAATCGACATAAATCGTTCGGTCTTCCAGTCAATCGTCTTTTCAGCCCCAAATAACAGCAACCACGGTATCTCCGAATCATTCACACTAATTCTTGTCGATTTTGCTTCAAGCTGGATAACTCACGAAAAATCGACATAAATCGTTCGGTCTTCATGCCAATCGTCTTTTCAGCCCCAAATAACAGCAACCACGGTATCTCCGAATCATTCACACTAATTCTTGTCGATTTTGCTTCAAGCTGGATAACTCACGAAAAATCGACATATATCGATCGGTCTTCCAGCCAATCGTCTTTTCAGCCCCAAATAACAGCAACCACGGTATCTGTGAGTGATTTACACCAATTCTTGTCGATTTTGCTTCAAGCTGGATAACTCACGAAAAATCGACATATATCGATCGGTCTTCCAGCCAATCGTCTTTTCAGCCCCAAATAACAGCAACCACGGTATCTCCGAATCATTCACACTAATTCTTGTCGATTTTGCTTCAAGCTGGATAACTCACGAAAAATCGACATATATCGATCGGTCTTCCAGCCAATCGTCTTTTCAGCCCCAAATAACAGCAACCACGGTATCCCCGAGTGATTTACACCAATTCTTGTCGATTTTGCTTCAAGCTGGATAACTCACGAAAAATCGACATATATCGATCGGTCTTCATGCCAATCGTCTTTTCAGCCCCAAATAACAGCAACCACGGTATCTGTGAGTCTTTCACACCAATTCTTGTCGATTTTGCTTCAAGCTGGATAACTCACGAAAAATCGACATAAATCGTTCGGTCTTCATGCCAATCGTCTTTTCAGCCCCAAATAACAGCAACCACGGTATCTCCGAATCATTCACACTAATTCTTGTCGATTTTGCTTCCAGCTGGATAAGTTACGAAAAATCGACATATATCGATCGGTCTTCATGCGAATCGTCTTTTCAGCCCCAAATAACACCAACCACGGTATCTGCGAGTCTTTCACACCAATTCTTGTCGATTTTGCATCAACCTGGATAACTCACGAAAAATCGACATAAATCGTTCGGTCTTCCAGCCAATCGTCTTTTCAGCCCCAAATAACAGCAACGACGGTATCTCCGAGTATTTCACATCAATTCTTGTCGATTTTGCATCAACCTGGATAACTCACGAAAAATCGACATAAATCGTTCGGTCTTCCAGTCAATCGTCTTTTCAGCCCCAAATAACACCAACCACGGTATCTGCGAGTCTTTCACACCAATTCTTGTCGATTTTGCATCAACCTGGATAACTCACGAAAAATCGACATAAATCGTTCGGTCTTCCAGCCAATCGTCTTTTCAGCTCCAAATAACAGCAACCACGGTATCTTCGAATCATTCACACTAATTCTTGGCGATTTTGCTTCCAGCTGGATAAGTTATCAAAAATCGACATATATCGATCGGTCTTCATGCGAATCGTGTTTTCAGCCCCAAATAACAGCAACCACGGTATCCCCGAGTGATTTACACCAATTCTTGTCGATTTTGCTTCCAGCTGGATAACTCACGAAAAATCGACATATATCGATCTGTCTTTATGCGAATCGTGTTTTCAGCCCCAAATAACAGCAACGACGGTATCTCCGAGTCATTCACATCAATTCTTGTCGATTTTGCATCAACCTGGATAACTCACGAAAAATCGGCATAAATCGTTCGGTCTTCCAGTCAATCGTCTTTTCAGCCCCAAATAACAGCAACCACGGTATCTCCGAATCATTCACACTAATTCTTGTCGATTTTGCTTCAAGCTGGATAACTCACGAAAAATCGACATAAATCGTGCGGTCTTCATGCCAATCGTCTTTTCAGCCCCAAATAACAGCAACCACGGTATCTCCGAATCATTCACACTAATTCTTGTCGATTTTGCTTCCAGCTGGATAAGTTACGAAAAATCGACATATATCGATCGGTCTTCATGCGAATCGTGTTTTCAGCCCCAAATAACAGCAACCACGGTATCCCCGAGTGATTTACACCAATTCTTGTCAATTTTGCTTCAACCTGGATAACTCACGAAAAATCGACACAAATCGTTCGGTCTTCCAGCCAATCGTCTTTTCAGTCCCAAATAACAGCAACCACGGTATCTCCGAATCATTCACACTAATTCTTGTCGATTTTGCTTCAAGCTGGATAACTCACGAAAAATCGACATAAATCGTTCGGTCTTCATGCCAATCGTCTTTTCAGCCCCAAATAACAGCAACCACGGTATCTCCGAATCATTCACACTAATTCTTGTCGATTTTGCTTCCAGCTGGATAAGTTACGAAAAATCGACATATATCGATCGGTCTTCATGCGAATCGTGTTTTCAGCCCCAAATAACAGCAACCACGGTATCCCCGAGTGATTTACACCAATTCTGGTCAATTTTGCTTCAACCTGGATAACTCACGAAAAATCGACACAAATCGTTCGGTCTTCCAGCCAATCGTCTTTTCAGTCCCAAATAACAGCAACCACGGTATCTCCGAATCATTCACACTAATTCTTGTCGATTTTGCTTCAAGCTGGATAACTCACGAAAAATCGACATAAATCGTTCGGTCTTCATGCCAATCGTCTTTTCAGCCCCAAATAACAGCAACCACGGTATCTCCGAATCATTCACACTAATTCTTGTCGATTTTGCTTCCAGCTGGATAAGTTACGAAAAATCGACATATATCGATCGGTCTTCATGCGAATCGTGTTTTCAGCCCCAAATAACAGCAACCACGGTATCCCCGAGTGATTTACACCAATTCTTGTCGATTTTGCTTCAAGCTGGATAACTCACGAAAAATCGACACAAATCGTTCGGTCTTCCAGCCAATCGTCTTTTCAGCCCCAAATAACAGCAACCACGGTATCTGCGAGTCTTTCACACCAATTCTTGTCGATTTTGCATCAACCTGGATAACTCACGAAAAATCGACATAAATCGTTCGGTCTTCCAGCCAATCGTCTTTTCAGCTCCAAATAACAGCAACCACGGTATCTTCGAATCATTCACACTAATTCTTGGCGATTTTGCTTCCAGCTGGATAAGTTACCAAAAATCGACATATATCGATCGGTCTTCATGCGAATCGTGTTTTCAGCCCCAAATAACAGCAACCACGGTATCCCCGAGTGATTTACACCAATTCTTGTCGATTTTGCGTCCAGCTGGATAACTCACGAAAAATCGACATATATCGATCTGTCTTTATGCGAATCGTGTTTTCAGCCCCAAATAACAGCAACGACGGTATCTCCGAGTCATTCACATCAATTCTTGTCGATTTTGCATCAACCTGGATAACTCACGAAAAATCGACATAAATCGTTCGGTCTTCCAGTCAATCGTCTTTTCAGCCCCAAATAACAGCAACCACGGTATCTCCGAATCATTCACACTAATTCTTGTCGATTTTGCTTCAAGCTGGATAACTCACGAAAAATCGACATAAATCGTTCGGTCTTCATGCCAATCGTCTTTTCAGCCCCAAATAACAGCAACCACGGTATCTCCGAATCATTCACACCAATTCTTGTCGATTTTGCTTCAAGCTGGATAACCCACGAAAAATCGACATATATCGATCGGTCTTCCAGCCAATCGTCTTTTCAGCCCCAAATAACAGCAACGACGGTATCTCCGAGTCATTCACATCAATTCTTGTCGATTTTGCATCAACCTGGATAACTCACGAAAAATCGACATAAATCGTTCGGTCTTCCAGTCAATCGTCTTTTCAGCCCCAAATAACAGCAACCACGGTATCTCCGAATCATTCACACTAATTCTTGTCGATTTTGCTTCAAGCTGGATAACTCACGAAAAATCGACATAAATCGTGCGGTCTTCATGCCAATCGTCTTTTCAGCCCCAAATAACAGCAACCACGGTATCTCCGAATCATTCACACTAATTCTTGTCGATTTTGCTTCCAGCTGGATAAGTTACGAAAAATCGACATATATCGATCGGTCTTCATGCGAATCGTGTTTTCAGCCCCAAATAACAGCAACCACGGTATCCCCGAGTGATTTACACCAATTCTGGTCAATTTTGCTTCAACCTGGATAACTCACGAAAAATCGACACAAATCGTTCGGTCTTCCAGCCAATCGTCTTTTCAGTCCCAAATAACAGCAACCACGGTATCTCCGAATCATTCACACTAATTCTTGTCGATTTTGCTTCAAGCTGGATAACTCACGAAAAATCGACATAAATCGTTCGGTCTTCATGCCAATCGTCTTTTCAGCCCCAAATAACAGCAACCACGGTATCTCCGAATCATTCACACTAATTCTTGTCGATTTTGCTTCCAGCTGGATAAGTTACGAAAAATCGACATATATCGATCGGTCTTCATGCGAATCGTGTTTTCAGCCCCAAATAACAGCAACCACGGTATCCCCGAGTGATTTACACCAATTCTTGTCGATTTTGCTTCAAGCTGGATAACTCACGAAAAATCGACACAAATCGTTCGGTCTTCCAGCCAATCGTCTTTTCAGCCCCAAATAACAGCAACCACGGTATCTCCGAATCATTCACACTAATTCTTGTCGATTTTGCTTCCAGCTGGATAAGTTACGAAAAATCGACATATATCGATCGGTCTTCATGCGAATCGTGTTTTCAGCCCCAAATAACAGCAACCACGTATCTGCGTGTCATTCACAGCAATTCTTGTCGATTTTGCTTCAAGCTGGATAACTCACGAAAAATCGACATATATCGATCGGTCTTCCAGCCAATCGTCTTTTCAGCCCCAAATAACAGCAACCACGGTATCTTCGAATCATTCACACTAATTCTTGTCGATTTTGCTTCCAGCTGGATAAGTTACCAAAAATCGACATATATCGATCGGTCTTCATGCGAATCGTGTTTTCAGCCCCAAATAACAGCAACCACGGTATCTGCGAGTCATTCACACCAATTCTTGTCGATTTTGCTTCAAGCTGGATAACCCACGAAAAATCGACATATATCGATCGGTCTTCCAGCCAATCGTCTTTTCAGCCCCAAATAACAGCAACCACGGTATCTGCGAGTCATTCACACCAATTCTTGTCGATTATGCTTCAAGCTGGATAACTCACGAAAAATCGACACAAATCGTTCGGTCTTCCAGCCAATCGCCTTTTCAGCCCCAAATAACAGCAACCACGGTATCTCCGAATCATTCACACTAATTCTTGTCGATTTTGCTTCCAGCTGGATAAGTTACGAAAAATCGACATATATCGATCGGTCTTCATGCGAATCGTCTTTTCAGCCCCAAATAACACCAACCACGGTATCTGCGAGTCTTTCACACCAATTCTTGTCGATTTTGCATCAACCTGGATAACTCACGAAAAATCGACATAAATCGTTCGGTCTTCCAGCCAATCGTCTTTTCAGCCCCAAATAACAGCAACGACGGTATCTCCGAGTATTTCACATCAATTCTTGTCGATTTTGCATCAACCTGGATAACTCACGAAAAATCGACATAAATCGTTCGGTCTTCCAGTCAATCGTCTTTTCAGCCCCAAATAACACCAACCACGGTATCTGCGAGTCTTTCACACCAATTCTTGTCGATTTTGCATCAACCTGGATAACTCACGAAAAATCGACATAAATCGTTCGGTCTTCCAGCCAATCGTCTTTTCAGCTCCAAATAACAGCAACCACGGTATCTTCGAATCATTCACACTAATTCTTGGCGATTTTGCGTCCAGCTGGATAAGTTACCAAAAATCGACATATATCGATCGGTCTTCATGCGAATCGTGTTTTCAGCCCCAAATAACAGCAACCACGGTATCCCCGAGTGATTTACACCAATTCTTGTCGATTTTGCTTCCAGCTGGATAACTCACGAAAAATCGACATATATCGATCTGTCTTTATGCGAATCGTGTTTTCAGCCCCAAATAACAGCAACGACGGTATCTCCGAGTCATTCACATCAATTCTTGTCGATTTTGCATCAACCTGGATAACTCACGAAAAATCGACATAAATCGTTCGGTCTTCCAGTCAATCGTCTTTTCAGCCCCAAATAACAGCAACCACGGTATCTCCGAATCATTCACACTAATTCTTGTCGATTTTGCTTCAAGCTGGATAACTCACGAAAAATCGACATAAATCGTGCGGTCTTCATGCCAATCGTCTTTTCAGCCTCAAATAACAGCAACCACGGTATCTCCGAATCATTCACACTAATTCTTGTCGATTTTGCTTCCAGCTGGATAAGTTACGAAAAATCGACATATATCGATCGGTCTTCATGCGAATCGTGTTTTCAGCACCAAATAACAGCAACCACGGTATCCCCGAGTGATTTACACCAATTCTGGTCAATTTTGCTTCAACCTGGATAACTCACGAAAAATCGACACAAATCGTTCGGTCTTCCAGCCAATCGTCTTTTCAGTCCCAAATAACAGCAACCACGGTATCTCCGAATCATTCACACTAATTCTTGTCGATTTTGCTTCAAACTGGATAACTCACGAAAAATCGACATATATCGATCGGTCTTCCAGCCAATCGTCTTTTCAGCCCGAAATAACAGCAACCACGGTATCCCCGAGTGATTTACACCAATTCTTGTCGATTTTGCTTCAAGCTGGATAACTCACGAAAAATCGACATATATCGATCGGTCTTCATGCCAAACGTCTTTTCAGCCCCAAATAACAGCAACCACGGTATCTGTGAGTCTTTCACACCAATTCTTGTCGATTTTGCTTCAAGCTGGATAACTCACGAAAAATCGACATAAATCGTTCGGTCTTCATGCCAATCGTCTTTTCAGCCCCAAATAACAGCAACCACGGTATCTCCGAATCATTCACACTAATTCTTGTCGATTTTGCTTCAAGCTGGATAACCCACGAAAAATCGACATATATCGATCGGTCTTCATGCGAATCGTGGTTTCAGCCCCAAATAACAGCAACCACGGTATCCCCGAGTGATTTACACCAATTCTTGTCAATTTTGCTTCAACCTGGATAACTCACGAAAAATCGACACAAATCGTTCGGTCTTCCAGCCAATCGTCTTTTCAGCCCCAAATAACAGCAACCACGGTATCTCCGAATCATTCACACTAATTCTTGTCGATTTTGCTTCAAGCTGGATAACTCACGAAAAATCGACATATATCCATCGGTCTTCCAGCCAATCGTCTTTTCAGCCCCAAATAACAGCAACCACGGTATCCCCGAGTGATTTACACCAATTCTTGTCGATTTTGCTTCAAGCTGGATAACTCACGAAAAATCGACATATATCGATCGGTCTTCATGCCAATCGTCTTTTCAGCCCCAAATAACAGCAACGACGGTATCTCCGAGTCATTCACATCAATTCTTGTCGGTTTTGCTTCCAGCTGGATAACTTACGAAAAATCGACATATATCGATCGGTCTTCCAGCCAATCGTCTTTTCAGCCCCAAATAACAGCAACCACGGTATCTTCGAATCATTCACACTAATTCTTGTCGATTTTGCTTCAAGCTGGATAACCCACGAAAAATCGACATATATCGATCGGTCTTCCAGCCAATCGTCTTTTCAGCCCCAAATAACAGCAACCACGGTATCCCCGAGTGATTTACACCAATTCTTGTCGATTTTGCGTCCAGCTGGATAACTCACGAAAAATCGACATATATCGATCGGTCTTCCAGCCAATCGTCTTTTCAGCCCCAAATAACAGCAACCACGGTATCTGCGAGTCATTCACACCAATTCTTGTCGATTTTGCTTCAAGCTGGATAACTCACGAAAAATCGACACAAATCGTTCGGTCTTCCAGCCAATCGCCATTTCAGCCCCAAATAACAGCAACCACGGTATCTCCGAATCATTCACACTAATTCTTGTCGATTTTGCTTCCAGCTGGATAAGTTACCAAAAATCGACATATATCGATCGGTCTTCATGCGAATCGTGTTTTCAGCCCCAAATAACAGCAACCACGGTATCTGCGAGTCATTCACACCAATTCTTGTCGATTTTGCTTCAAGCTGGATAACCCACGAAAAATCGACATATATCGATCGGTCTTCCAGCCAATCGTCTTTTCAGCCCCAAATAACAGCAACCACGGTATCTGCGAGTCATTCACACCAATTCTTGTCGATTTTGCTTCAAGCTGGATAACTCACGAAAAATCGACACAAATCGTTCGGTCTTCCAGCCAATCGCCTTTTCAGCCCCAAATAACAGCAACCACGGTATCTCCGAATCATTCACACTAATTCTTGTCGATTTTGCTTCCAGCTGGATAAGTTACGAAAAATCGACATATATCGATCGGTCTTCATGCGAATCGTCTTTTCAGCCCCAAATAACACCAACCACGGTATCTGCGAGTCTTTCACACCAATTCTTGTCGATTTTGCATCAACCTGGATAACTCACGAAAAATCGACATAAATCGTTCGGTCTTCCAGCCAATCGTCTTTTCAGCCCCAAATAACAGCAACGACGGTATCTCCGAGTATTTCACATCAATTCTTGTCGATTTTGCATCAACCTGGATAACTCACGAAAAATCGACATAAATCGTTCGGTCTTCCAGTCAATCGTCTTTTCAGCCCCAAATAACACCAACCACGGTATCTGCGAGTCTTTCACACCAATTCTTGTCGATTTTGCATCAACCTGGATAACTCACGAAAAATCGACATAAATCGTTCGGTCTTCCAGCCAATCGTCTTTTCAGCTCCAAATAACAGCAACCACGGTATCTTCGAATCATTCACACTAATTCTTGGCGATTTTGCTTCCAGCTGGATAAGTTACCAAAAATCGACATATATCGATCGGTCTTCATGCGAATCGTGTTTTCAGCCCCAAATAACAGCAACCACGGTATCCCCGAGTGATTTACACCAATTCTTGTCGATTTTGCGTCCAGCTGGATAACTCACGAAAAATCGACATATATCGATCTGTCTTTATGCGAATCGTGTTTTCAGCCCCAAATAACAGCAACGACGGTATCTCCGAGTCATTCACATCAATTCTTGTTGATTTTGCATCAACCTGGATAACTCACGAAAAATCGACATAAATCGTTCGGTCTTCCAGTCAATCGTCTTTTCAGCCCCAAATAACAGCAACCACGGTATCTCCGAATCATTCACACTAATTCTTGTCGATTTTGCTTCAAGCTGGATATCTCACGAAAAATCGACATATATCGATCGGTCTTCCAGCCAATCGTCTTTTCAGCCCCAAATAACAGCAACCACGGTATCTGTGAGTCTTTCACACCAATTCTTGTCGATTTTGCTTCAAGCTGGATAACTCACGAAAAATCGACATAAATCGTTCGGTCTTCATGCCAATCGTCTTTTCAGCCCCAAATAACAGCAACCACGGTATCTGTGAGTCTTTCACACCAATTCTTGTCGATTTTGCTTCAAGCTGGATAACTCACGAAAAATCGACATAAATCGTTCGGTCTTCATGCCAATCGTCTTTTCAGCCCCAAATAACAGCAACCACGGTATCCCCGAGTGATTTACACCAATTCTTGTCGATTTTGCGTCCAGCTGGATAACTCACGAAAAATCGACATATATCGATCTGTCTTTATGCGAATCGTGTTTTCAGCCCCAAATAACACCAACGACGGTATCTCCGAGTCATTCACATCAATTCTTGTCGATTTTGCATCAACCTGGATAACTCACGAAAAATCGACATAAATCGTTCGGTCTTCCAGTCAATCGTCTTTTCAGCCCCAAATAACAGCAACCACGGTATCTCCGAATCATTCACACTAATTCTTGTCGATTTTGCTTCAAGCTGGATAACTCACGAAAAATCGACATAAATCGTTCGGTCTTCATGCCAATCGTCTTTTCAGCCCCAAATAACAGCAACCACGGTATCTCCGAATCATTCACACTAATTCTTGTCGATTTTGCTTCCAGCTGGATAAGTTACGAAAAATCGACATATATCGATCGGTCTTCATGCGAATCGTCTTTTCAGCCCCAAATAACACCAACCACGGTATCTGCGAGTCTTTCACACCAATTCTTGTCGATTTTGCATCAACCTGGATAACTCACGAAAAATCGACATAAATCGTTCGGTCTTCCAGCCAATCGTCTTTTCAGCCCCAAATAACAGCAACGACGGTATCTCCGAGTATTTCACATCAATTCTTGTCGATTTTGCATCAACCTGGATAACTCACGAAAAATCGACATAAATCGTTCGGTCTTCCAGTCAATCGTCTTTTCAGCCCCAAATAACACCAACCACGGTATCTGCGAGTCTTTCACACCAATTCTTGTCGATTTTGCATCAACCTGGATAACTCACGAAAAATCGACATAAATCGTTCGGTCTTCCAGCCAATCGTCTTTTCAGCTCCAAATAACAGCAACCACGGTATCTTCGAATCATTCACACTAATTCTTGGCGATTTTGCTTCCAGCTGGATAAGTTACCAAAAATCGACATATATCGATCGGTCTTCATGCGAATCGTGTTTTCAGCCCCAAATAACAGCAACCACGGTATCCCCGAGTGATTTACACCAATTCTTGTCGATTTTGCGTCCAGCTGGATAACTCACGAAAAATCGACATATATCGATCTGTCTTTATGCGAATCGTGTTTTCAGCCCCAAATAACAGCAACGACGGTATCTCCGAGTCATTCACATCAATTCTTGTCGATTTTGCATCAACCTGGATAACTCACGAAAAATCGACATAAATCGTTCGGTCTTCCAGTCAATCGTCTTTTCAGCCCCAAATAACAGCAACCACGGTATCTCCGAATCATTCACACTAATTCTTGTCGATTTTGCTTCAAGCTGGATAACTCACGAAAAATCGACATAAATCGTTCGGTCTTCATGCCAATCGTCTTTTCAGCCCCAAATAACAGCAACCACGGTATCTCCGAATCATTCACACTAATTCTTGTCGATTTTGCTTCAAGCTGGATAACTCACGAAAAATCGACATATATCGATCGGTCTTCCAGCCAATCGTCTTTTCAGCCCCAAATAACAGCAACCACGGTATCTGTGAGTGATTTACACCAATTCTTGTCGATTTTGCTTCAAGCTGGATAACTCACGAAAAATCGACATATATCGATCGGTCTCCATGCGAATCGTGTTTTCAGCCCCAAATAACAGCAACCACGTATCTGCGTGTCATTCACAGCAATTCTTGTCGATTTTGCTTCAAGCTGGATAACTCACGAAAAATCGACATATATCGATCGGTCTTCCAGCCAATCGTCTTTTCAGCCCCAAATAACACCAACCACGGTATCTGCGAGTCTTTCACACCAATTCTTGTCGATTTTGCATCAACCTGGATAACTCACGAAAAATCGACATAAATCGTTCGGTCTTCCAGCCAATCGTCTTTTCAGCTCCAAATAACAGCAACCACGGTATCTTCGAATCATTCACACTAATTCTTGGCGATTTTGCTTCCAGCTGGATAAGTTACCAAAAATCGACATATATCGATCGGTCTTCATGCGAATCGTGTTTTCAGCCCCCAAATAACAGCAACCACGGTATCCCCGAGTGATTTACACCAATTCTTGTCGATTTTGCGTCCAGCTGGATAACTCACGAAAAATCGACATATATCGATCTGTCTTTATGCGAATCGTGTTTTCAGCCCCAAATAACAGCAACGACGGTATCTCCGAGTCATTCACATCAATTCTTGTCGATTTTGCATCAACCTGGATAACTCACGAAAAATCGACATAAATCGTTCGGTCTTCCAGCCAATCGTCTTTTCAGCTCCAAATAACAGCAACCACGGTATCTTCGAATCATTCACACTAATTCTTGGCGATTTTGCTTCCAGCTGGATAAGTTACCAAAAATCGACATATATCGATCGGTCTTCATGCGAATCGTGTTTTCAGCCCCAAATAACAGCAACCACGGTATCCCCGAGTGATTTACACCAATTCTTGTCGATTTTGCTTCCAGCTGGATAACTCACGAAAAATCGACATATATCGATCTGTCTTTATGCGAATCGTGTTTTCAGCCCCAAATAACAGCAACGACGGTATCTCCGAGTCATTCACATCAATTCTTGTCGATTTTGCATCAACCTGGATAACTCACGAAAAATCGACATAAATCGTTCGGTCTTCCAGTCAATCGTCTTTTCAGCCCCAAATAACAGCAACCACGGTATCTCCGAATCATTCACACTAATTCTTGTCGATTTTGCTTCAAGCTGGATAACTCACGAAAAATCGACATAAATCGTTCGGTCTTCATGCCAATCGTCTTTTCAGCCCCAAATAACAGCAACCACGGTATCTCCGAATCATTCACACTAATTCTTGTCGATTTTGCTTCCAGCTGGATAAGTTACGAAAAATCGACATATATCGATCGGTCTTCATGCGAATCGTGTTTTCAGCCCCAAATAACAGCAACCACGGTATCCCCGAGTGATTTACACCAATTCTGGTCAATTTTGCTTCAACCTGGATAACTCACGAAAAATCGACACAAATCGTTCGGTCTTCCAGCCAATCGTCTTTTCAGCCCCAAATAACAGCAACCACGGTATCTCCGAATCATTCACACTAATTCTTGTCGATTTTGCTTCAAGCTGGATAACTCACGAAAAATCGACATATATCGATCGGTCTTCCAGCCAATCGTCTTTTCAGCCCGAAATAACAGCAACCACGGTATCCCCGAGTGATTTACACCAATTCTTGTCGATTTTGCTTCAAGCTGGATAACTCACGAAAAATCGACATATATCGATCGGTCTTCATGCCAATCGTCTTTTCAGCCCCAAATAACAGCAACCACGGTATCTGTGCGTCTTTCACACCAATTCTTGTCGATTTTGCTTCAAGCTGGATAACTCACGAAAAATCGACATAAATCGTTCGGTCTTCATGCCAATCGTCTTTTCAGCCCCAAATAACAGCAACCACGGTATCTCCGAATCATTCACACTAATACTTGTCGATTTTGCTTCAAGCTGGATAACTCACGAAAAATCGACATAAATCGTTCGGTCTTCATGCCAATCGTCTTTTCAGCCCCAAATAACAGCAACCACGGTATCTCCGAATCATTCACACTAATTCTTGTCGATTTTGCTTCCAGCTGGATAAGTTACGAAAAATCGACATATATCGATCGGTCTTCATGCGAATCGTGTTTTCAGCCCCAAATAACAGCAACCACGGTATCCCCGAGTGATTTACACCAATTCTTGTCGATTTTGCTTCAAGCTGGATAACTCACGAAAAATCGACACAAATCGTTCGGTCTTCCAGCCAATCGTCTTTTCAGCCCCAAATAACAGCAACCACGGTATCTCCGAATCATTCACACTAATTCTTGTCGATTTTGCTTCCAGCTGGATAAGTTACGAAAAATCGACATATATCGATCGGTCTTCATGCGAATCGTGTTTTCAGCCCCAAATAACAGCAACCACGTATCTGCGTGTCATTCACAGCAATTCTTGTCGATTTTGCTTCAAGCTGGATAACTCACGAAAAATCGACATATATCGATCGGTCTTCCAGCCAATCGTCTTTTCAGCCCCAAATAACAGCAACCACGGTATCTGTGAGTCTTTCACACCAATTCTTGTCGATTTTGCATCAACCTGGATAACTCACGAAAAATCGACATAAATCGTTCGGCCTTCCAGCCAATCGTCTTTTCAGCCCCAAATAACAGCAACCACGGTATCTTCGAATCATTCACACTAATTCTTGTCGATTTTGCTTCCAGCTGGATAAGTTACCAAAAATCGACATATATCGATCGGTCTTCATGCGAATCGTGTTTTCAGCCCCAAATAACAGCAACCACGGTATCTGCGAGTCATTCACACCAATTCTTGTCGATTTTGCTTCAAGCTGGATAACCCACGAAAAATCGACATATATCGATCGGTCTTCCAGCCAATCGTCTTTTCAGCCCCAAATAACAGCAACGACGGTATCTCCGAGTCATTCACATCAATTCTTGTCGATTTTGCATCAACCTGGATAACTCACGAAAAATCGACATAAATCGTTCGGTCTTCCAGTCAATCGTCTTTTCAGCCCCAAATAACAGCAACCACGGTATCTCCGAATCATTCACACTAATTCTTGTCGATTTTGCTTCAAGCTGGATAACTCACGAAAAATCGACATAAATCGTGCGGTCTTCATGCCAATCGTCTTTTCAGCCCCAAATAACAGCAACCACGGTATCTCCGAATCATTCACACTAATTCTTGTCGATTTTGCTTCCAGCTGGATAAGTTACGAAAAATCGACATATATCGATCGGTCTTCATGCGAATCGTGTTTTCAGCCCCAAATAACAGCAACCACGGTATCCCCGAGTGATTTACACCAATTCTTGTCGATTTTGCTTCAAGCTGGATAACTCACGAAAAATCGACACAAATCGTTCGGTCTTCCAGCCAATCGTCTTTTCAGCCCCAAATAACAGCAACCACGGTATCTGCGAGTCTTTCACACCAATTCTTGTCGATTTTGCATCAACCTGGATAACTCACGAAAAATCGACATAAATCGTTCGGTCTTCCAGCCAATCGTCTTTTCAGCTCCAAATAACAGCAACCACGGTATCTTCGAATCATTCACACTAATTCTTGGCGATTTTGCTTCCAGCTGGATAAGTTACCAAAAATCGACATATATCGATCGGTCTTCATGCGAATCGTCTTTTCAGCCCCAAATAACAGCAACCACGGTATCTCCGAATCATTCACACTAATTCTTGTCGATTTTGCTTCAAGCTGGATAACTCACGAAAAATCGACATAAATCGTTCGGTCTTCATGCCAATCGTCTTTTCAGCCCCAAATAACAGCAACCACGGTATCTCCGAATCATTCACACTAATTCTTGTCGATTTTGCTTCAAGCTGGATAACTCACGAAAAATCGACATATATCGATCGGTCTTCCAGCCAATCGTCTTTTCAGCCCCAAATAACAGCAACCACGGTATCTGTGAGTGATTTACACCAATTCTTGTCGATTTTGCTTCAAGCTGGATAACTCACGAAAAATCGACATATATCGATCGGTCTTCCAGCCAATCGTCTTTTCAGCCCCAAATAACAGCAACCACGGTATCTCCGAATCATTCACACTAATTCTTGTCGATTTTGCTTCAAGCTGGATAACTCACGAAAAATCGACATATATCGATCGGTCTTCCAGCCAATCGTCTTTTCAGCCCCAAATAACAGCAACCACGGTATCCCCGAGTGATTTACACCAATTCTTGTCGATTTTGCTTCAAGCTGGATAACTCACGAAAAATCGACATATATCGATCGGTCTTCATGCCAATCGTCTTTTCAGCCCCAAATAACAGCAACCACGGTATCTGTGAGTCTTTCACACCAATTCTTGTCGATTTTGCTTCAAGCTGGATAACTCACGAAAAATCGACATAAATCGTTCGGTCTTCATGCCAATCGTCTTTTCAGCCCCAAATAACAGCAACCACGGTATCTCCGAATCATTCACACTAATTCTTGTCGATTTTGTTTCAAGCTGGATAACCCACGAAAAATCGACATATATCGATCGGTCTTCATGCGAATCGTGGTTTCAGCCCCAAATAACAGCAACCACGGTATCCCCGAGTGATTTACACCAATTCTTGTCAATTTTGCTTCAACCTGGATAACTCACGAAAAATCGACACAAATCGTTCGGTCTTCCAGCCAATCGTCTTTTCAGCCCCAAATAACAGCAACCACGGTATCTCCGAATCATTCACACTAATTCTTGTCGATTTTGCTTCAAGCTGGATAACTCACGAAAAATCGACATATATCCATCGGTCTTCCAGCCAATCGTCTTTTCAGCCCCAAATAACAGCAACCACGGTATCCCCGAGTGATTTACACCAATTCTTGTCGATTTTGCTTCAAGCTGGATAACTCACGAAAAATCGACATATATCGATCGGTCTTCATGCCAATCGTCTTTTCAGCCCCAAATAACAGCAACGACGGTATCTCCGAGTCATTCACATCAATTCTTGTCGGTTTTGCTTCCAGCTGGATAACTTACGAAAAATCGACATATATCGATCGGTCTTCCAGCCAATCGTCTTTTCAGCCCCAAATAACAGCAACCACGGTATCTTCGAATCATTCACACTAATTCTTGTCGATTTTGCTTCAAGCTGGATAACCCACGAAAAATCGACATATATCGATCGGTCTTCCAGCCAATCGTCTTTTCAGCCCCAAATAACAGCAACCACGGTATCCCCGAGTGATTTACACCAATTCTTGTCGATTTTGCGTCCAGCTGGATAACTCACGAAAAATCGACATATATCGATCGGTCTTCCAGCCAATCGTCTTTTCAGCCCCAAATAACAGCAACCACGGTATCTGCGAGTCATTCACACCAATTCTTGTCGATTTTGCTTCAAGCTGGATAACTCACGAAAAATCGACACAAATCGTTCGGTCTTCCAGCCAATCGCCATTTCAGCCCCAAATAACAGCAACCACGGTATCTCCGAATCATTCACACTAATTCTTGTCGATTTTGCTTCCAGCTGGATAAGTTACCAAAAATCGACATATATCGATCGGTCTTCATGCGAATCGTGTTTTCAGCCCCAAATAACAGCAACCACGGTATCTGCGAGTCATTCACACCAATTCTTGTCGATTTTGCTTCAAGCTGGATAACCCACGAAAAATCGACATATATCGATCGGTCTTCCAGCCAATCGTCTTTTCAGCCCCAAATAACAGCAACCACGGTATCTGCGAGTCATTCACACCAATTCTTGTCGATTTTGCTTCAAGCTGGATAACTCACGAAAAATCGACACAAATCGTTCGGTCTTCCAGCCAATCGCCTTTTCAGCCCCAAATAACAGCAACCACGGTATCTCCGAATCATTCACACTAATTCTTGTCGATTTTGCTTCCAGCTGGATAAGTTACGAAAAATCGACATATATCGATCGGTCTTCATGCGAATCGTCTTTTCAGCCCCAAATAACACCAACCACGGTATCTGCGAGTCTTTCACACCAATTCTTGTCGATTTTGCATCAACCTGGATAACTCACGAAAAATCGACATAAATCGTTCGGTCTTCCAGCCAATCGTCTTTTCAGCCCCAAATAACAGCAACGACGGTATCTCCGAGTATTTCACATCAATTCTTGTCGATTTTGCATCAACCTGGATAACTCACGAAAAATCGACATAAATCGTTCGGTCTTCCAGTCAATCGTCTTTTCAGCCCCAAATAACACCAACCACGGTATCTGCGAGTCTTTCACACCAATTCTTGTCGATTTTGCATCAACCTGGATAACTCACGAAAAATCGACATAAATCGTTCGGTCTTCCAGCCAATCGTCTTTTCAGCTCCAAATAACAGCAACCACGGTATCTTCGAATCATTCACACTAATTCTTGGCGATTTTGCTTCCAGCTGGATAAGTTACCAAAAATCGACATATATCGATCGGTCTTCATGCGAATCGTGTTTTCAGCCCCAAATAACAGCAACCACGGTATCCCCGAGTGATTTACACCAATTCTTGTCGATTTTGCGTCCAGCTGGATAACTCACGAAAAATCGACATATATCGATCTGTCTTTATGCGAATCGTGTTTTCAGCCCCAAATAACAGCAACGACGGTATCTCCGAGTCATTCACATCAATTCTTGTCGATTTTGCATCAACCTGGATAACTCACGAAAAATCGACATAAATCGTTCGGTCTTCCAGTCAATCGTCTTTTCAGCCCCAAATAACAGCAACCACGGTATCTCCGAATCATTCACACTAATTCTTGTCGATTTTGCTTCAAGCTGGATAACTCACGAAAAATCGACATATATCGATCGGTCTTCCAGCCAATCGTCTTTTCAGCCCCAAATAACAGCAACCACGGTATCTGTGAGTCTTTCACACCAATTCTTGTCGATTTTGCTTCAAGCTGGATAACTCACGAAAAATCGACATAAATCGTTCGGTCTTCATGCCAATCGTCTTTTCAGCCCCAAATAACAGCAACCACGGTATCTGTGAGTCTTTCACACCAATTCTTGTCGATTTTGCTTCAAGCTGGATAACTCACGAAAAATCGACATAAATCGTTCGGTCTTCATGCCAATCGTCTTTTCAGCCCCAAATAACAGCAACCACGGTATCCCCGAGTGATTTACACCAATTCTTGTCGATTTTGCGTCCAGCTGGATAACTCTCGAAAAATCGACATATATCGATCTGTCTTTATGCGAATCGTGTTTTCAGCCCCAAATAACACCAACGACGGTATCTCCGAGTCATTCACATCAATTCTTGTCGATTTTGCATCAACCTGGATAACTCACGAAAAATCGACATAAATCGTTCGGTCTTCCAGTCAATCGTCTTTTCAGCCCCAAATAACAGCAACCACGGTATCTCCGAATCATTCACACTAATTCTTGTCGATTTTGCTTCAAGCTGGATAACTCACGAAAAATCGACATAAATCGTTCGGTCTTCATGCCAATCGTCTTTTCAGCCCCAAATAACAGCAACCACGGTATCTCCGAATCATTCACACTAATTCTTGTCGATTTTGCTTCCAGCTGGATAAGTTACGAAAAATCGACATATATCGATCGGTCTTCATGCGAATCGTCTTTTCAGCCCCAAATAACACCAACCACGGTATCTGCGAGTCTTTCACACCAATTCTTGTCGATTTTGCATCAACCTGGATAACTCACGAAAAATCGACATAAATCGTTCGGTCTTCCAGCCAATCGTCTTTTCAGCCCCAAATAACAGCAACGACGGTATCTCCGAGTATTTCACATCAATTCTTGTCGATTTTGCATCAACCTGGATAACTCACGAAAAATCGACATAAATCGTTCGGTCTTCCAGTCAATCGTCTTTTCAGCCCCAAATAACACCAACCACGGTATCTGCGAGTCTTTCACACCAATTCTTGTCGATTTTGCATCAACCTGGATAACTCACGAAAAATCGACATAAATCGTTCGGTCTTCCAGCCAATCGTCTTTTCAGCTCCAAATAACAGCAACCACGGTATCTTCGAATCATTCACACTAATTCTTGGCGATTTTGCTTCCAGCTGGATAAGTTACCAAAAATCGACATATATCGATCGGTCTTCATGCGAATCGTGTTTTCAGCCCCAAATAACAGCAACCACGGTATCCCCGAGTGATTTACACCAATTCTTGTCGATATTGCGTCCAGCTGGATAACTCACGAAAAATCGACATATATCGATCTGTCTTTATGCGAATCGTGTTTTCAGCCCCAAATAACAGCAACGACGGTATCTCCGAGTCATTCACACTAATTCTTGTCGATTTTGCTTCAAGCTGGATAACTCACGAAAAATCGACATAAATCGTTCGGTCTTCATGCCAATCGTCTTTTCAGCCCCAAATAACAGCAACCACGGTATCTCCGAATCATTCACACTAATTCTTGTCGATTTTGCTTCAAGCTGGATAACTCACGAAAAATCGACATATATCGATCGGTCTTCCAGCCAATCGTCTTTTCAGCCCCAAATAACAGCAACCACGGTATCTGTGAGTGATTTACACCAATTCTTGTCGATTTTGCTTCAAGCTGGATAACTCACGAAAAATCGACATATATCGATCGGTCTTCCAGCCAATCGTCTTTTCAGCCCCAAATAACAGCAACCACGGTATCTCCGAATCATTCACACTAATTCTTGTCGATTTTGCTTCAAGCTGGATAACTCACGAAAAATCGACATATATCGATCGGTCTTCCAGCCAATCGTCTTTTCAGCCCCAAATAACAGCAACCACGGTATCCCCGAGTGATTTACACCAATTCTTGTCGATTTTGCTTCAAGCTGGATAACTCACGAAAAATCGACATATATCGATCGGTCTTCATGCCAATCGTCTTTTCAGCCCCAAATAACAGCAACCACGGTATCTGTGAGTCTTTCACACCAATTCTTGTCGATTTTGCTTCAAGCTGGATAACTCACGAAAAATCGACATAAATCGTTCGGTCTTCATGCCAATCGTCTTTTCAGCCCCAAATAACAGCAACCACGGTATCTCCGAATCATTCACACTAATTCTTGTCGATTTTGCTTCCAGCTGGATAAGTTACGAAAAATCGACATATATCGATCGGTCTTCATGCGAATCGTCTTTTAAGCCCCAAATAACACCAACCACGGTATCTGCGAGTCTTTCACACCAATTCTTGTCGATTTTGCATCAACCTGGATAACTCACGAAAAATCGACATAAATCGTTCGGTCTTCCAGCCAATCGTCTTTTCAGCCCCAAATAACAGCAACGACGGTATCTCCGAGTATTTCACATCAATTCTTGTCGATTTTGCATCAACCTGGATAACTCACGAAAAATCGACATAAATCGTTCGGTCTTCCAGTCAATCGTCTTTTCAGCCCCAAATAACACCAACCACGGTATCTGCGAGTCTTTCACACCAATTCTTGTCGATTTTGCATCAACCTGGATAACTCACGAAAAATCGACATAAATCGTTCGGTCTTCCAGCCAATCGTCTTTTCAGCTCCAAATAACAGCAACCACGGTATCTTCGAATCATTCACACTAATTCTTGGCGATTTTGCTTCCAGCTGGATAAGTTATCAAAAATCGACATATATCGATCGGTCTTCATGCGAATCGTGTTTTCAGCCCCAAATAACAGCAACCACGGTATCCCCGAGTGATTTACACCAATTCTTGTCGATTTTGCTTCCAGCTGGATAACTCACGAAAAATCGACATATATCGATCTGTCTTTATGCGAATCGTGTTTTCAGCCCCAAATAACAGCAACGACGGTATCTCCGAGTCATTCACATCAATTCTTGTCGATTTTGCATCAACCTGGATAACTCACGAAAAATCGGCATAAATCGTTCGGTCTTCCAGTCAATCGTCTTTTCAGCCCCAAATAACAGCAACCACGGTATCTCCGAATCATTCACACTAATTCTTGTCGATTTTGCTTCAAGCTGGATAACTCACGAAAAATCGACATAAATCGTGCGGTCTTCATGCCAATCGTCTTTTCAGCCCCAAATAACAGCAACCACGGTATCTCCGAATCATTCACACTAATTCTTGTCGATTTTGCTTCCAGCTGGATAAGTTACGAAAAATCGACATATATCGATCGGTCTTCATGCGAATCGTGTTTTCAGCCCCAAATAACAGCAACCACGGTATCCCCGAGTGATTTACACCAATTCTGGTCAATTTTGCTTCAACCTGGATAACTCACGAAAAATCGACACAAATCGTTCGGTCTTCCAGCCAATCGTCTTTTCAGTCCCAAATAACAGCAACCACGGTATCTCCGAATCATTCACACTAATTCTTGTCGATTTTGCTTCAAGCTGGATAACTCACGAAAAATCGACATAAATCGTTCGGTCTTCATGCCAATCGTCTTTTCAGCCCCAAATAACAGCAACCACGGTATCTCCGAATCATTCACACTAATTCTTGTCGATTTTGCTTCCAGCTGGATAAGTTACGAAAAATCGACATATATCGATCGGTCTTCATGCGAATCGTGTTTTCAGCCCCAAATAACAGCAACCACGGTATCCCCGAGTGATTTACACCAATTCTGGTCAATTTTGCTTCAACCTGGATAACTCACGAAAAATCGACACAAATCGTTCGGTCTTCCAGCCAATCGTCTTTTCAGTCCCAAATAACAGCAACCACGGTATCTCCGAATCATTCACACTAATTCTTGTCGATTTTGCTTCAAGCTGGATAACTCACGAAAAATCGACATAAATCGTTCGGTCTTCATGCCAATCGTCTTTTCAGCCCCAAATAACAGCAACCACGGTATCTCCGAATCATTCACACTAATTCTTGTCGATTTTGCTTCCAGCTGGATAAGTTACGAAAAATCGACATATATCGATCGGTCTTCATGCGAATCGTGTTTTCAGCCCCAAATAACAGCAACCACGGTATCCCCGAGTGATTTACACCAATTCTTGTCGATTTTGCTTCAAGCTGGATAACTCACGAAAAATCGACACAAATCGTTCGGTCTTCCAGCCAATCGTCTTTTCAGCCCCAAATAACAGCAACCACGGTATCTGCGAGTCTTTCACACCAATTCTTGTCGATTTTGCATCAACCTGGATAACTCACGAAAAATCGACATAAATCGTTCGGTCTTCCAGCCAATCGTCTTTTCAGCTCCAAATAACAGCAACCACGGTATCTTCGAATCATTCACACTAATTCTTGGCGATTTTGCTTCCAGCTGGATAAGTTACCAAAAATCGACATATATCGATCGGTCTTCATGCGAATCTTGTTTTCAGCCCCAAATAACAGCAACCACGGTATCCCCGAGTGATTTACACCAATTCTTGTCGATTTTGCGTCCAGCTGGATAACTCACGAAAAATCGACATATATCGATCTGTCTTTATGCGAATCGTGTTTTCAGCCCCAAATAACAGCAACGACGGTATCTCCGAGTCATTCACATCAATTCTTGTCGATTTTGCATCAACCTGGATAACTCACGAAAAATCGACATAAATCGTTCGGTCTTCCAGTCAATCGTCTTTTCAGCCCCAAATAACAGCAACCACGGTATCTCCGAATCATTCACACTAATTCTTGTCGATTTTGCTTCAAGCTGGATAACTCACGAAAAATCGACATAAATCGTTCGGTCTTCATGCCAATCGTCTTTTCAGCCCCAAATAACAGCAACCACGGTATCTCCGAATCATTCACACTAATTCTTGTCGATTTTGCTTCAAGCTGGATAACTCACGAAAAATCGACATATATCGATCGGTCTTCCAGCCAATCGTCTTTTCAGCCCCAAATAACAGCAACCACGGTATCTGTGAGTGATTTACACCAATTCTTGTCGATTTTGCTTCAAGCTGGATAACTCACGAAAAATCGACATATATCGATCGGTCTTCCAGCCAATCGTCTTTTCAGCCCCAAATAACAGCAACCACGGTATCTCCGAATCATTCACACTAATTCTTGTCGATTTTGCTTCAAGCTGGATAACTCACGAAAAATCGACATATATCGATCGGTCTTCCAGCCAATCGTCTTTTCAGCCCCAAATAACAGCAACCACGGTATCCCCGAGTGATTTACACCAATTCTTGTCGATTTTGCTTCAAGCTGGATAACTCACGAAAAATCGACATATATCGATCGGTCTTCATGCCAATCGTCTTTTCAGCCCCAAATAACAGCAACCACGGTATCTGTGAGTCTTTCACACCAATTCTTGTCGATTTTGCTTCAAGCTGGATAACTCACGAAAAATCGACATAAATCGTTCGGTCTTCATGCCAATCGTCTTTTCAGCCCCAAATAACAGCAACCACGGTATCTCCGAATCATTCACACTAATTCTTGTCGATTTTGCTTCCAGCTGGATAAGTTACGAAAAATCGACATATATCGATCGGTCTTCATGCGAATCGTCTTTTCAGCCCCAAATAACACCAACCACGGTATCTGCGAGTCTTTCACACCAATTCTTGTCGATTTTGCATCAACCTGGATAACTCACGAAAAATCGACATAAATCGTTCGGTCTTCCAGCCAATCGTCTTTTCAGCTCCAAATAACAGCAACGACGGTATCTTCGAATCATTCACACTAATTCTTGGCGATTTTGCTTCCAGCTGGATAAGTTACCAAAAATCGACATATATCGATCGGTCTTCATGCGAATCGTGTTTTCAGCCCCAAATAACAGCAACCACGGTATCCCCGAGTGATTTACACCAATTCTTGTCGATTTTGCGTCCAGCTGGATAACTCACGAAAAATCGACATATATCGATCTGTCTTTATGCGAATCGTGTTTTCAGCCCCAAATAACAGCAACGACGGTATCTCCGAGTCATTCACATCAATTCTTGTCGATTTTGCATCAACCTGGATAACTCACGAAAAATCGGCATAAATCGTTCGGTCTTCCAGTCAATCGTCTTTTCAGCCCCAAATAACAGCAACCACGGTATCTCCGAATCATTCACACTAATTCTTGTCGATTTTGCTTCAAGCTGGATAACTCACGAAAAATCGACATAAATCGTGCGGTCTTCATGCCAATCGTGTTTTCAGCCCCAAATAACAGCAACCACGGTATCTCCAAATCATTCACACTAATTCTTGTCGATTTTGCTTCCAGCTGGATAAGTTACGAAAAATCGACATATATCGATCGGTCTTCATGCGAATCGTGTTTTCAGCCCCAAATAACAGCAACCACGGTATCCCCGAGTGATTTACACCAATTCTGGTCAATTTTGCTTCAACCTGGATAAGTCACGAAAAATCGACACAAATCGTTCGGTCTTCCAGCCAATCGTCTTTTCAGTCCCAAATAACAGCAACCACGGTATCTCCGAATCATTCACACTAATTCTTGTCGATTTTGCTTCAAGCTGGATAACTCACGAAAAATCGACATAAATCGTTCGGTCTTCATGCCAATCGTCTTTTCAGCCCCAAATAACAGCAACCACGGTATCTCCGAATCATTCACACTAATTCTTGTCGATTTTGCTTCCAGCTGGATAAGTTACGAAAAATCGACATATATCGATCGGTCTTCATGCGAATCGTGTTTTCAGCCCCAAATAACAGCAACCACGGTATCCCCGAGTGATTTACACCAATTCTGGTCAATTTTGCTTCAACCTGGATAACTCACGAAAAATCGACACAAATCGTTCGGTCTTCCAGCCAATCGTCTTTTCAGTCCCAAATAACAGCAACCACGGTATCTCCGAATCATTCACACTAATTCTTGTCGATTTTGCTTCAAGCTGGATAACTCACGAAAAATCGACATAAATCGTTCGGTCTTCATGCCAATCGTCTTTTCAGCCCCAAATAACAGCAACCACGGTATCTCCGAATCATTCACACTAATTCTTGTCGATTTTGCTTCCAGCTGGATAAGTTACGAAAAATCGACATATATCGATCGGTCTTCATGCGAATCGTGTTTTCAGCCCCAAATAACAGCAACCACGGTATCCCCGAGTGATTTACACCAATTCTTGTCGATTTTGCTTCAAGCTGGATAACTCACGAAAAATCGACACAAATCGTTCGGTCTTCCAGCCAATCGTCTTTTCAGCCCCAAATAACAGCAACCACGGTATCTGCGAGTCTTTCACACCAATTCTTGTCGATTTTGCATCAACCTGGATAACTCACGAAAAATCGACATAAATCGTTCGGTCTTCCAGCCAATCGTCTTTTCAGCTCCAAATAACAGCAACCACGGTATCTTCGAATCATTCACACTAATTCTTGGCGATTTTGCTTCCAGCTGGATAAGTTACCAAAAATCGACATATATCGATCGGTCTTCATGCGAATCTTGTTTTCAGCCCCAAATAACAGCAACCACGGTATCCCCGAGTGATTTACACCAATTCTTGTCGATTTTGCGTCCAGCTGGATAACTCACGAAAAATCGACATATATCGATCTGTCTTTATGCGAATCGTGTTTTCAGCCCCAAACAACAGCAACGACGGTATCTCCGAGTCATTCACATCAATTCTTGTCGATTTTGCATCAACCTGGATAACTCACGAAAAATCGACATAAATCGTTCGGTCTTCCAGTCAATCGTCTTTTCAGCCCCAAATAACAGCAACCACGGTATCTCCGAATCATTCACACTAATTCTTGTCGATTTTGCTTCAAGCTGGATAACT
Source organism: Buathra laborator (assembly GCA_934046635.1). NCBI lineage: Eukaryota > Metazoa > Arthropoda > Insecta > Hymenoptera > Ichneumonidae > Buathra > Buathra laborator. The sequence continues at coordinate 2,042,849 of OW203899.1, read as the reverse complement.
CACGAAAAATCGACATAAATCGTTCGGTCTTCATGCCAATCGTCTTTTCAGCCCCAAATAACAGCAACCACGGTATCTCCGAATCATTCACACTAATTCTTGTCGATTTTGCTTCAAGCTGGATAACTCACGAAAAATCGACATATATCGATCGGTCTTCCAGCCAATCGTCTTTTCAGCCCCAAATAACAGCAACCACGGTATCTGTGAGTGATTTACACCAATTCTTGTCGATTTTGCTTCAAGCTGGATAACTCACGAAAAATCGACATATATCGATCGGTCTTCCAGCCAATCGTCTTTTCAGCCCCAAATAACAGCAACCACGGTATCTCCGAATCATTCACACTAATTCTTGTCGATTTTGCTTCAAGCTGGATAACTCACGAAAAATCGACATATATCGATCGGTCTTCCAGCCAATCGTCTTTTCAGCCCCAAATAACAGCAACCACGGTATCCCCGAGTGATTTACACCAATTCTTGTCGATTTTGCTTCAAGCTGGATAACTCACGAAAAATCGACATATATCGATCGGTCTTCATGCCAATCGTCTTTTCAGCCCCAAATAACAGCAACCACGGTATCTGTGAGTCTTTCACACCAATTCTTGTCGATTTTGCTTCAAGCTGGATAACTCACGAAAAATCGACATAAATCGTTCGGTCTTCATGCCAATCGTCTTTTCAGCCCCAAATAACAGCAACCACGGTATCTCCGAATCATTCACACTAATTCTTGTCGATTTTGCTTCCAGCTGGATAAGTTACGAAAAATCGACATATATCGATCGGTCTTCATGCGAATCGTCTTTTCAGCCCCAAATAACACCAACCACGGTATCTGCGAGTCTTTCACACCAATTCTTGTCGATTTTGCATCAACCTGGATAACTCACGAAAAATCGACATAAATCGTTCGGTCTTCCAGCCAATCGTCTTTTCAGCCCCAAATAACAGCAACGACGGTATCTTCGAATCATTCACACTAATTCTTGGCGATTTTGCTTCCAGCTGGATAAGTTACCAAAAATCGACATATATCGATCGGTCTTCATGCGAATCGTGTTTTCAGCCCCAAATAACAGCAACCACGGTATCCCCGAGTGATTTACACCAATTCTTGTCGATTTTGCGTCCAGCTGGATAACTCACGAAAAATCGACATATATCGATCTGTCTTTATGCGAATCGTGTTTTCAGCCCCAAATAACAGCAACGACGGTATCTCCGAGTCATTCACATCAATTCTTGTCGATTTTGCATCAACCTGGATAACTCACGAAAAATCGACATAAATCGTTCGGTCTTCCAGTCAATCGTCTTTTCAGCCCCAAATAACAGCAACCACGGTATCTCCGAATCATTCACACTAATTCTTGTCGATTTTGCTTCAACCTGGATAACTCACGAAAAATCGACATAAATCGTTCGGTCTTCCAGTCAATCGTCTTTTCAGCCCCAAATAACAGCAACCACGGTATCTCCGAATCATTCACACTAATTCTTGTCGATTTTGCTTCAAGCTGGATAACTCACGAAAAATCGACATAAATCGTTCGGTCTTCATGCCAATCGTCTTTTCAGCCCCAAATAACAGCAACCACGGTATCTCCGAATCATTCACACTAATTCTTGTCGATTTTGCTTCCAGCTGGATAAGTTACGAAAAATCGACATATATCGATCGGTCTTCATGCGAATCGTGTTTTCAGCCCCAAATAACAGCAACCACGGTATCCCCGAGTGATTTACACCAATTCTGGTCAATTTTGCTTCAACCTGGATAACTCACGAAAAATCGACACAAATCGTTCGGTCTTCCAGCCAATCGTCTTTTCAGCCCCAAATAACAGCAACCACGGTATCTCCGAATCATTCACACTAATTCTTGTCGATTTTGCTTCAAGCTGGATAACTCACGAAAAATCGACATAAATCGATCGGTCTTCATGCCAATCGTCTTTTCAGCCCCAAATAACAGCAACCACGGTATCTGTGAGTCTTTCACACCAATTCTTGTCGATTTTGCTTCAAGCTGGATAACTCACGAAAAATCGACATAAATCGTTCGGTCTTCATGCCAATCGTCTTTTCAGCCCCAAATAACAGCAACCACGGTATCTCCGAATCATTCACACTAATTCTTGTCGATTTTGCTTCCAGCTGGATAAGTTACGAAAAATCGACATATATCGATCGGTCTTCATGCGAATCGTCTTTTCAGCCCCAAATAACACCAACCACGGTATCTGCGAGTCTTTCACACCAATTCTTGTCGATTTTGCATCAACCTGGATAACTCACGAAAAATCGACATAAATCGTTCGGTCTTCCAGCCAATCGTCTTTTCAGCCCCAAATAACAGCAACGACGGTATCTTCGAATCATTCACACTAATTCTTGGCGATTTTGCTTCCAGCTGGATAAGTTACCAAAAATCGACATATATCGATCGGTCTTCATGCGAATCGTGTTTTCAGCCCCAAATAACAGCAACCACGGTATCCCCGAGTGATTTACACCAATTCTTGTCGATTTTGCGTCCAGCTGGATAACTCACGAAAAATCGACATATATCGATCTGTCTTTATGCGAATCGTGTTTTCAGCCCCAAATAACAGCAACGACGGTATCTCCGAGTCATTCACATCAATTCTTGTCGATTTTGCATCAACCTGGATAACTCACGAAAAATCGACATAAATCGTTCGGTCTTCCAGTCAATCGTCTTTTCAGCCCCAAATAACAGCAACCACGGTATCTCCGAATCATTCACACTAATTCTTGTCGATTTTGCTTCAAGCTGGATAACTCACGAAAAATCGACATAAATCGTTCGGTCTTCATGCCAATCGTCTTTTCAGCCCCAAATAACAGCAACCACGGTATCTCCGAATCATTCACACTAATTCTTGTCGATTTTGCTTCAAGCTGGATAACTCACGAAAAATCGACATATATCGATCGGTCTTCCAGCCAATCGTCTTTTCAGCCCCAAATAACAGCAACCACGGTATCTGTGAGTCTTTCACACCAATTCTTGTCGATTTTGCTTCAAGCTGGATAACTCACGAATAATCGACATAAATCGTTCGGTCTTCATGCCAATCGTCTTTTCAGCCCCAAATAACAGCAACCACGGTATCTGTGAGTCTTTCACACCAATTCTTGTCGATTTTGCTTCAAGCTGGATAACTCACGAAAAATCGACATAAATCGTTCGGTCTTCATGCCAATCGTCTTTTCAGCCCCAAATAACAGCAACCACGGTATCCCCGAGTGATTTACACCAATTCTTGTCGATTTTGCGTCCAGCTGGATAACTCACGAAAAATCGACATATATCGATCTGTCTTTATGCGAATCGTGTTTTCAGCCCCAAATAACACCAACGACGGTATCTCCGAGTCATTCACATCAATTCTTGTCGATTTTGCATCAACCTGGATAACTCACGAAAAATCGACATAAATCGTTCGGTCTTCCAGTCAATCGTCTTTTCAGCCCCAAATAACAGCAACCACGGTATCTCCGAATCATTCACACTAATTCTTGTCGATTTTGCTTCAAGCTGGATAACTCACGAAAAATCGACATAAATCGTTCGGTCTTCATGCCAATCGTCTTTTCAGCCCCAAATAACAGCAACCACGGTATCTCCGAATCATTCACACTAATTCTTGTCGATTTTGCTTCCAGCTGGATAAGTTACGAAAAATCGACATATATCGATCGGTCTTCATGCGAATCGTCTTTTCAGCCCCAAATAACACCAACCACGGTATCTGCGAGTCTTTCACACCAATTCTTGTCGATTTTGCATCAACCTGGATAACTCACGAAAAATCGACATAAATCGTTCGGTCTTCCAGCCAATCGTCTTTTCGGCCCCAAATAACAGCAACGACGGTATCTCCGAGTATTTCACATCAATTCTTGTCGATTTTGCATCAACCTGGATAACTCACGAAAAATCGACATAAATCGTTCGGTCTTCCAGTCAATCGTCTTTTCAGCCCCAAATAACACCAACCACGGTATCTGCGAGTCTTTCACACCAATTCTTGTCGATTTTGCATCAACCTGGATAACTCACGAAAAATCGACATAAATCGTTCGGTCTTCCAGCCAATCGTCTTTTCAGCTCCAAATAACAGCAACCACGGTATCTTCGAATCATTCACACTAATTCTTGGCGATTTTGCTTCCAGCTGGATAAGTTACCAAAAATCGACATATATCGATCGGTCTTCATGCGAATCGTGTTTTCAGCCCCAAATAACAGCAACCACGGTATCCCCGAGTGATTTACACCAATTCTTGTCGATTTTGCTTCCAGCTGGATAACTCACGAAAAATCGACATATATCGATCTGTCTTTATGCGAATCGTGTTTTCAGCCCCAAATAACAGCAACGACGGTATCTCCGAGTCATTCACATCAATTCTTGTCGATTTTGCATCAACCTGGATAACTCACGAAAAATCGGCATAAATCGTTCGGTCTTCCAGTCAATCGTCTTTTCAGCCCCAAATAACAGCAACCACGGTATCTCCGAATCATTCACACTAATTCTTGTCGATTTTGCTTCAAGCTGGATAACTCACGAAAAATCGACATAAATCGTGCGGTCTTCATGCCAATCGTCTTTTCAGCCCCAAATAACAGCAACCACGGTATCTCCGAATCATTCACACTAATTCTTGTCGATTTTGCTTCCAGCTGGATAAGTTACGAAAAATCGACATATATCGATCGGTCTTCATGCCAATCGTCTTTTCAGCCCCAAATAACAGCAACCACGGTATCTCCGAATCATTCACACTAATTCTTGTCGATTTTGCTTCCAGCTGGATAAGTTACGAAAAATCGACATATATCGATCGGTCTTCATGCGAATCGTGTTTTCAGCCCCAAATAACAGCAACCACGGTATCCCCGAGTGATTTACACCAATTCTGGTCAATTTTGCTTCAACCTGGATAACTCACGAAAAATCGACACAAATCGTTCGGTCTTCCAGCCAATCGTCTTTTCAGTCCCAAATAACAGCAACCACGGTATCTCCGAATCATTCACACTAATTCTTGTCGATTTTGCTTCAAGCTGGATAACTCACGAAAAATCGACATAAATCGTTCGGTCTTCATGCCAATCGTCTTTTCAGCCCCAAATAACAGCAACCACGGTATCTCCGAATCATTCACACTAATTCTTGTCGATTTTGCTTCCAGCTGGATAAGTTACGAAAAATCGACATATATCGATCGGTCTTCATGCGAATCGTGTTTTCAGCCCCAAATAACAGCAACCACGGTATCCCCGAGTGATTTACACCAATTCTTGTCGATTTTGCTTCAAGCTGGATAACTCACGAAAAATCGACACAAATCGTTCGGTCTTCCAGCCAATCGTCTTTTCAGCCCCAAATAACAGCAACCACGGTATCTCCGAATCATTCACACTAATTCTTGTCGATTTTGCTTCCAGCTGGATAAGTTACGAAAATCGACATATATCGATCGGTCTTCATGCGAATCGTGTTTTCAGCCCCAAATAACAGCAACCACGTATCTGCGTGTCATTCACAGCAATTCTTGTCGATTTTGCTTCAAGCTGGATAACTCACGAAAAATCGACATATATCGATCGGTCTTCCAGCCAATCGTCTTTTCAGCCCCAAATAACAGCAACCACGGTATCTGTGAGTCTTTCACACCAATTCTTGTCGATTTTGCATCAACCTGGATAACTCACGAAAAATCGACATAAATCGTTCGGTCTTCCAGCCAATCGTCTTTTCAGCCCCAAATAACAGCAACCACGGTATCTTCGAATCATTCACACTAATTCTTGTCGATTTTGCTTCCAGCTGGATAAGTTACCAAAAATCGACATATATCGATCGGTCTTCATGCGAATCGTGTTTTCAGCCCCAAATAACAGCAACCACGGTATCTGCGAGTCATTCACACCAATTCTTGTCGATTTTGCTTCAAGCTGGATAACCCACGAAAAATCGACGTATATCGATCGGTCTTCCAGCCAATCGTCTTTTCAGCCCCAAATAACAGCAACCACGGTATCTGCGAGTCATTCACACCAATTCTTGTCGATTTTGCTTCAAGCTGGATAACTCACGAAAAATCGACACAAATCGTTCGGTCTTCCAGCCAATCGCCTTTTCAGCCCCAAATAACAGCAACCACGGTATCTCCGAATCATTCACACTAATTCTTGTCGATTTTGCTTCCAGCTGGATAAGTTACGAAAAATCGACATATATCGATCGGTCTTCCAGCCAATCGTCTTTTCAGCCCGAAATAACAGCAACCACGGTATCCCCGAGTGATTTACACCAATTCTTGTCGATTTTGCTTCAAGCTGGATAACTCACGAAAAATCGACATATATCGATCGGTCTTCATGCCAAACGTCTTTTCAACCCCAAATAACAGCAACCACGGTATCTGTGAGTCTTTCACACCAATTCTTGTCGATTTTGCTTCAAGCTGGATAACTCACGAAAAATCGACATAAATCGTTCGGTCTTCATGCCAATCGTCTTTTCAGCCCCAAATAACAGCAACCACGGTATCTCCGAATCATTCACACTAATTCTTGTCGATTTTGCTTCAAGCTGGATAACCCACGAAAAATCGACATATATCGATCGGTCTTCATGCGAATCGTGGTTTCAGCCCCAAATAACAGCAACCACGGTATCCCCGAGTGATTTACACCAATTCTTGTCAATTTTGCTTCAACCTGGATAACTCACGAAAAATCGACACAAATCGTTCGGTCTTCCAGCCAATCGTCTTTTCAGCCCCAAATAACAGCAACCACGGTATCTCCGAATCATTCACACTAATTCTTGTCGATTTTGCTTCAAGCTGGATAACTCACGAAAAATCGACATATATCCATCGGTCTTCCAGCCAATCGTCTTTTCAGCCCCAAATAACAGCAACCACGGTATCCCCGAGTGATTTACACCAATTCTTGTCGATTTTGCTTCAAGCTGGATAACTCACGAAAAATCGACATATATCGATCGGTCTTCATGCCAATCGTCTTTTCAGCCCCAAATAACAGCAACGACGGTATCTCCGAGTCATTCACATCAATTCTTGTCGGTTTTGCTTCCAGCTGGATAACTTACGAAAAATCGACATATATCGATCGGTCTTCATGCGAATCGTCTTTTCAGCCCCAAATAACACCAACCACGGTATCTGCGAGTCTTTCACACCAATTCTTGTCGATTTTGCATCAACCTGGATAACTCACGAAAAATCGACATAAATCGTTCGGTCTTCCAGCCAATCGTCTTTTCAGCCCCAAATAACAGCAACCACGGTATCTTCGAATCATTCACACTAATTCTTGTCGATTTTGCTTCCAGCTGGATAAGTTACCAAAAATCGACATATATCGATCGGTCTTCATGCGAATCGTGTTTTCAGCCCCAAATAACAGCAACCACGGTATCTGCGAGTCATTCACACCAATTCTTGTCGATTTTGCTTCAAGCTGGATAACCCACGAAAAATCGACATATATCGATCGGTCTTCCAGCCAATCGTCTTTTCAGCCCCAAATAACAGCAACCACGGTATCTGCGAGTCATTCACACCAATTCTTGTCGATTTTGCTTCAAGCTGGATAACTCACGAAAAATCGACACAAATCGTTCGGTCTTCCAGCCAATCGCCTTTTCAGCCCCAAATAACAGCAACCACGGTATCTCCGAATCATTCACACTAATTCTTGTCGATTTTGCTTCCAGCTGGATAAGTTACGAAAAATCGACATATATCGATCGGTCTTCATGCGAATCGTCTTTTCAGCCCCAAATAACACCAACCACGGTATCTGCGAGTCTTTCACACCAATTCTTGTCGATTTTGCATCAACCTGGATAACTCACGAAAAATCGACATAAATCGTTCGGTCTTCCAGCCAATCGTCTTTTCAGCCCCAAATAACAGCAACGACGGTATCTCCGAGTATTTCACATCAATTCTTGTCGATTTTGCATCAACCTGGATAACTCACGAAAAATCGACATAAATCGTTCGGTCTTCCAGTCAATCGTCTTTTCAGCCCCAAATAACACCAACCACGGTATCTCCGAATCATTCACACTAATTCTTGTCGATTTTGCTTCAAGCTGGATAACTCACGAAAAATCGACATAAATCGTTCGGTCTTCATGCCAATCGTCTTTTCAGCCCCAAATAACAGCAACCACGGTATCTCCGAATCATTCACACTAATTCTTGTCGATTTTGCTTCCAGCTGGATAAGTTACGAAAAATCGACATATATCGATCGGTCTTCATGCGAATCGTGTTTTCAGCCCCAAATAACAGCAACCACGGTATCCCCGAGTGATTTACACCAATTCTTGTCGATTTTGCTTCAAGCTGGATAACTCACGAAAAATCGACACAAATCGTTCGGTCTTCCAGCCAATCGTCTTTTCAGCCCCAAATAACAGCAACCACGGTATCTCCGAATCATTCACACTAATTCTTGTCGATTTTGCTTCCAGCTGGATAAGTTACGAAAAATCGACATATATCGATCGGTCTTCATGCGAATCGTGTTTTCAGCCCCAAATAACAGCAACCACGGTATCTGCGAGTCATTCACACCAATTCTTGTCGATTTTGCTTCAAGCTGGATAACCCACGAAAAATCGACATATATCGATCGGTCTTCCAGCCAATCGTCTTTTCAGCCCCAAATAACAGCAACCACGGTATCTGTGAGTCTTTCACACCAATTCTTGTCGATTTTGCATCAACCTGGATAACTCACGAAAAATCGACATAAATCGTTCGGTCTTCCAGCCAATCGTCTTTTCAGCCCCAAATAACAGCAACCACGGTATCTTCGAATCATTCACACTAATTCTTGTCGATTTTGCTTCCAGCTGGATAAGTTACCAAAAATCGACATATATCGATCGGTCTTCATGCGAATCGTGTTTTCAGCCCCAAATAACAGCAACCACGGTATCCCCGAGTCATTCACACCAATTCTTGTCGATTTTGCTTCAAGCTGGATAACCCACGAAAAATCGACATATATCGATCGGTCTTCCAGCCAATCGTCTTTTCAGCCCCAAATAACAGCAACCACGGTATCTGCGAGTCATTCACACCAATTCTTGTCGATTTTGCTTCAAGCTGGATAACTCACGAAAAATCGACACAAATCGTTCGGTCTTCCAGCCAATCGCCTTTTCAGCCCCAAATAACAGCAACCACGGTATCTCCGAATCATTCACACTAATTCTTGTCGATTTTGCTTCCAGCTGGATAAGTTACGAAAAATCGACATATATCGATCGGTCTTCATGCGAATCGTCTTTTCAGCCCCAAATAACACCAACCACGGTATCTGCGAGTCTTTCACACCAATTCTTGTCGATTTTGCATCAACCTGGATAACTCACGAAAAATCGACATAAATCGTTCGGTCTTCCAGCCAATCGTCTTTTCAGCCCCAAATAACAGCAACGACGGTATCTCCGAGTATTTCACATCAATTCTTGTCGATTTTGCATCAACCTGGATAACTCACGAAAAATCGACATAAATCGTTCGGTCTTCCAGTCAATCGTCTTTTCAGCCCCAAATAACACCAACCACGGTATCTGCGAGTCTTTCACACCAATTCTTGTCGATTTTGCATCAACCTGGATAACTCACGAAAAATCGACATAAATCGTTCGGTCTTCCAGCCAATCGTCTTTTCAGCTCCAAATAACAGCAACCACGGTATCTTCGAATCATTCACACTAATTCTTGGCGATTTTGCTTCCAGCTGGATAAGTTACCACAAATCGACATATATCGATCGGTCTTCATGCGAATCGTGTTTTCAGCCCCAAATAACAGCAACCACGGTATCCCCGAGTGATTTACACCAATTCTTGTCGATTTTGCGTCCAGCTGGATAACTCACGAAAAATCGACATATATCGATCTGTCTTTATGCGAATCGTGTTTTCAGCCCCAAATAACAGCAACGACGGTATCTCCGAGTCATTCACATCAATTCTTGTCGATTTTGCATCAACCTGGATAACTCACGAAAAATCGACATAAATCGTTCGGTCTTCCAGTCAATCGTCTTTTCAGCCCCAAATAACAGCAACCACGGTATCTCCGAATCATTCACACTAATTCTTGTCGATTTTGCTTCAAGCTGGATAACTCACGAAAAATCGACATAAATCGTTCGGTCTTCATGCCAATCGTCTTTTCAGCCCCAAATAACAGCAACCACGGTATCTCCGAATCATTCACACTAATTCTTGTCGATTTTGCTTCAAGCTGGATAACTCACGAAAAATCGACATATATCGATCGGTCTTCCAGCCAATCGTCTTTTCAGCCCCAAATAACAGCAACCACGGTATCTGTGAGTCTTTCACACCAATTCTTGTCGATTTTGCTTCAAGCTGGATAACTCACGAAAAATCGACATAAATCGTTCGGTCTTCATGCCAATCGTCTTTTCAGCCCCAAATAACAGCAACCACGGTATCTCCGAATCATTCACACTAATTCTTGTCGATTTTGCTTCCAGCTGGATAAGTTACGAAAAATCGACATATATCGATCGGTCTTCATGCGAATCGTCTTTTCAGCCCCAAATAACACCAACCACGGTATCTGCGAGTCTTTCACACCAATTCTTGTCGATTTTGCATCAACCTGGATAACTCACGAAAAATCGACATAAATCGTTCGGTCTTCCAGCCAATCGTCTTTTCAGCCCCAAATAACAGCAACGACGGTATCTCCGAGTATTTCACATCAATTCTTGTCGATTTTGCATCAACCTGGATAACTCACGAAAAATCGACATAAATCGTTCGGTCTTCCAGTCAATCGTCTTTTCAGCCCCAAATAACACCAACCACGGTATCTGCGAGTCTTTCACACCAATTCTTGTCGATTTTGCATCAACCTGGATAACTCACGAAAAATCGACATAAATCGTTCGGTCTTCCAGCCAATCGTCTTTTCAGCTCCAAATAACAGCAACCACGGTATCTTCGAATCATTCACACTAATTCTTGGCGATTTTGCTTCCAGCTGGATAAGTTACCAAAAATCGACATATATCGATCGGTCTTCATGCGAATCGTGTTTTCAGCCCCAAATAACAGCAACCACGGTATCCCCGAGTGATTTACACCAATTCTTGTCGATTTTGCTTCCAGCTGGATAACTCACGAAAAATCGACATATATCGATCTGTCTTTATGCGAATCGTGTTTTCAGCCCCAAATAACAGCAACGACGGTATCTCCGAGTCATTCACATCAATTCTTGTCGATTTTGCATCAACCTGGATAACTCACGAAAAATCGGCATAAATCGTTCGGTCTTCCAGTCAATCGTCTTTTCAGCCCCAAATAACAGCAACCACGGTATCTCCGAATCATTCACACTAATTCTTGTCGATTTTGCTTCAAGCTGGATAACTCGCGAAAAATCGACATAAATCGTGCGGTCTTCATGCCAATCGTCTTTTCAGCCCCAAATAACAGCAACCACGGTATCTCCGAATCATTCACACTAATTCTTGTCGATTTTGCTTCCAGCTGGATAAGTTACGAAAAATCGACATATATCGATCGGTCTTCATGCGAATCGTGTTTTCAGCCCCAAATAACAGCAACCACGGTATCCCCGAGTGATTTACACCAATTCTGGTCAATTTTGCTTCAACCTGGATAACTCACGAAAAATCGACACAAATCGTTCGGTCTTCCAGCCAATCGTCTTTTCAGTCCCAAATAACAGCAACCACGGTATCTCCGAATCATTCACACTAATTCTTGTCGATTTTGCTTCAAGCTGGATAACTCACGAAAAATCGACATAAATCGTTCGGTCTTCATGCCAATCGTCTTTTCAGCCCCAAATAACAGCAACCACGGTATCTCCGAATCATTCACACTAATTCTTGTCGATTTTGCTTCCAGCTGGATAAGTTACGAAAAATCGACATATATCGATCGGTCTTCATGCGAATCGTGTTTTCAGCCCCAAATAACAGCAACCACGGTATCCCCGAGTGATTTACACCAATTCTGGTCAATTTTGCTTCAACCTGGATAACTCACGAAAAATCGACACAAATCGTTCGGTCTTCCAGCCAATCGTCTTTTCAGTCCCAAATAACAGCAACCACGGTATCTCCGAATCATTCACACTAATTCTTGTCGATTTTGCTTCAAGCTGGATAACTCACGAAAAATCGACATAAATCGTTCGGTCTTCATGCCAATCGTCTTTTCAGCCCCAAATAACAGCAACCACGGTATCTCCGAATCATTCACACTAATTCTTGTCGATTTTGCTTCCAGCTGGATAAGTTACCAAAAATCGACATATATCGATCGGTCTTCATGCGAATCGTGTTTTCAGCCCCAAATAACAGCAACCACGGTATCTGCGAGTCATTCACACCAATTCTTGTCGATTTTGCTTCAAGCTGGATAACCCACGAAAAATCGACATATATCGATCGGTCTTCCAGCCAATCGTCTTTTCAGCCCCAAATAACAGCAACCACGGTATCTGCGAGTCATTCACACCAATTCTTGTCGATTTTGCTTCAAGCTGGATAACTCACGAAAAATCGACACAAATCGTTCGGTCTTCCAGCCAATCGCCATTTCAGCCCCAAATAACAGCAACCACGGTATCTCCGAATCATTCACACTAATTCTTGTCGATTTTGCTTCCAGCTGGATAAGTTACGAAAAATCGACATATATCGATCGGTCTTCATGCGAATCGTCTTTTCAGCCCCAAATAACACCAACCACGGTATCTGCGAGTCTTTCACACCAATTCTTGTCGATTTTGCATCAACCTGGATAACTCACGAAAAATCGACATAAATCGTTCGGTCTTCCAGCCAATCGTCTTTTCAGCCCCAAATAACAGCAACGACGGTATCTCCGAGTCATTCACATCAATTCTTGTCGATTTTGCATCAACCTGGATAACTCACGAAAAATCGACATAAATCGTTCGGTCTTCCAGTCAATCGTCTTTTCAGCCCCAAATAACAGCAACCACGGTATCTCCGAATCATTCACACTAATTCTTGTCGATTTTGCTTCAAGCTGGATAACTCACGAAAAATCGACATAAATCGTTCGGTCTTCATGCCAATCGTCTTTTCAGCCCCAAATAACAGCAACCACGGTATCTCCGAATCATTCACACTAATTCTTGTCGATTTTGCTTCCAGCTGGATAAGTTACGAAAAATCGACATATATCGATCGGTCTTCATGCGAATCGTGTTTTCAGCCCCAAATAACAGCAACCACGGTATCCCCGAGTGATTTACACCAATTCTTGTCGATTTTGCTTCAAGCTGGATAACTCACGAAAAATCGACACAAATCGTTCGGTCTTCCAGCCAATCGTCTTTTCAGCCCCAAATAACAGCAACCACGGTATCTCCGAATCATTCACACTAATTCTTGTCGATTTTGCTTCCAGCTGGATAAGTTACGAAAAATCGACATATATCGATCGGTCTTCATGCGAATCGTGTTTTCAGCCCCAAATAACAGCAACCACGGTATCTGCGAGTCATTCACACCAATTCTTGTCGATTTTGCTTCAAGCTGGATAACCCACGAAAAATCGACATATATCGATCGGTCTTCCAGCCAATCGTCTTTTCAGCCCCAAATAACAGCAACCACGGTATCTGCGAGTCATTCACACCAATTCTTGTCGATTTTGCTTCAAGCTGGATAACTCACGAAAAATCGACACAAATCGTTCGGTCTTCCAGCCAATCGCCATTTCAGCCCCAAATAACAGCAACCACGGTATCTCCGAATCATTCACACTAATTCTTGTCGATTTTGCTTCCAGCTGGATAAGTTACCAAAAATCGACATATATCGATCGGTCTTCATGCGAATCGTGTTTTCAGCCCCAAATAACAGCAACCACGGTATCTGCGAGTCATTCACACCAATTCTTGTCGATTTTGCTTCAAGCTGGATAACCCACGAAAAATCGACATATATCGATCGGTCTTCCAGCCAATCGTCTTTTCAGCCCCAAATAACAGCAACCACGGTATCTGCGAGTCATTCACACCAATTCTTGTCGATTTTGCTTCAAGCTGGATAACTCACGAAAAATCGACACAAATCGTTCGGTCTTCCAGCCAATCGCCTTTTCAGCCCCAAATAACAGCAACCACGGTATCTCCGAATCATTCACACTAATTCTTGTCGATTTTGCTTCCAGCTGGATAAGTTACGAAAAATCGACATATATCGATCGGTCTTCATGCGAATCGTCTTTTCAGCCCCAAATAACACCAACCACGGTATCTGCGAGTCTTTCACACCAATTCTTGTCGATTTTGCATCAACCTGGATAACTCACGAAAAATCGACATAAATCGTTCGGTCTTCCAGCCAATCGTCTTTTCAGCCCCAAATAACAGCAACGACGGTATCTCCGAGTATTTCACATCAATTCTTGTCGATTTTGCATCAACCTGGATAACTCACGAAAAATCGACATAAATCGTTCGGTCTTCCAGTCAATCGTCTTTTCAGCCCCAAATAACACCAACCACGGTATCTGCGAGTCTTTCACACCAATTCTTGTCGATTTTGCATCAACCTGGATAACTCACGAAAAATCGACATAAATCGTTCGGTCTTCCAGCCAATCGTCTTTTCAGCTCCAAATAACAGCAACCACGGTATCTTCGAATCATTCACACTAATTCTTGGCGATTTTGCTTCCAGCTGGATAAGTTACCAAAAATCGACATATATCGATCGGTCTTCATGCGAATCGTGTTTTCAGCCCCAAATAACAGCAACCACGGTATCCCCGAGTGATTTACACCAATTCTTGTCGATTTTGCGTCCAGCTGGATAACTCACGAAAAATCGACATATATCGATCTGTCTTTATGCGAATCGTGTTTTCAGCCCCAAATAACAGCAACGACGGTATCTCCGAGTCATTCACATCAATTCTTGTCGATTTTGCATCAACCTGGATAACTCACGAAAAATCGACATAAATCGTTCGGTCTTCCAGTCAATCGTCTTTTCAGCCCCAAATAACAGCAACCACGGTATCTCCGAATCATTCACACTAATTCTTGTCGATTTTGCTTCAAGCTGGATAACTCACGAAAAATCGACATATATCGATCGGTCTTCCAGCCAATCGTCTTTTCAGCCCCAAATAACAGCAACCACGGTATCTGTGAGTCTTTCACACCAATTCTTGTCGATTTTGCTTCAAGCTGGATAACTCACGAAAAATCGACATAAATCGTTCGGTCTTCATGCCAATCGTCTTTTCAGCCCCAAATAACAGCAACCACGGTATCTGTGAGTCTTTCACACCAATTCTTGTCGATTTTGCTTCAAGCTGGATAACTCACGAAAAATCGACATAAATCGTTCGGTCTTCATGCCAATCGTCTTTTCAGCCCCAAATAACAGCAACCACGGTATCCCCGAGTGATTTACACCAATTCTTGTCGATTTTGCGTCCAGCTGGATAACTCACGAAAAATCGACATATATCGATCTGTCTTTATGCGAATCGTGTTTTCAGCCCCAAATAACACCAACGACGGTATCTCCGAGTCATTCACATCAATTCTTGTCGATTTTGCATCAACCTGGATAACTCACGAAAAATCGACATAAATCGTTCGGTCTTCCAGTCAATCGTCTTTTCAGCCCCAAATAACAGCAACCACGGTATCTCCGAATCATTCACACTAATTCTTGTCGATTTTGCTTCAAGCTGGATAACTCACGAAAAATCGACATAAATCGTTCGGTCTTCATGCCAATCGTCTTTTCAGCCCCAAATAACAGCAACCACGGTATCTCCGAATCATTCACACTAATTCTTGTCGATTTTGCTTCCAGCTGGATAAGTTACGAAAAATCGACATATATCGATCGGTCTTCATGCGAATCGTCTTTTCAGCCCCAAATAACACCAACCACGGTATCTGCGAGTCTTTCACACCAATTCTTGTCGATTTTGCATCAACCTGGATAACTCACGAAAAATCGACATAAATCGTTCGGTCTTCCAGCCAATCGTCTTTTCAGCCCCAAATAACAGCAACGACGGTATCTCCGAGTATTTCACATCAATTCTTGTCGATTTTGCATCAACCTGGATAACTCACGAAAAATCGACATAAATCGTTCGGTCTTCCAGTCAATCGTCTTTTCAGCCCCAAATAACACCAACCACGGTATCTGCGAGTCTTTCACACCAATTCTTGTCGATTTTGCATCAACCTGGATAACTCACGAAAAATCGACATAAATCGTTCGGTCTTCCAGCCAATCGTCTTTTCAGCTCCAAAAAACAGCAACCACGGTATCTTCGAATCATTCACACTAATTCTTGGCGATTTTGCTTCCAGCTGGATAAGTTACCAAAAATCGACATATATCGATCGGTCTTCATGCGAATCGTGTTTTCAGCCCCAAATAACAGCAACCACGGTATCCCCGAGTGATTTACACCAATTCTTGTCGATTTTGCGTCCAGCTGGATAACTCACGAAAAATCGACATATATCGATCTGTCTTTATGCGAATCGTGTTTTCAGCCCCAAATAACAGCAACGACGGTATCTCCGAGTCATTCACATCAATTCTTGTCGATTTTGCATCAACCTGGATAACTCACGAAAAATCGACATAAATCGTTCGGTCTTCCAGTCAATCGTCTTTTCAGCCCCAAATAACAGCAACCACGGTATCTCCGAATCATTCACACTAATTCTTGTCGATTTTGCTTCAAGCTGGATAACTCACGAAAAATCGACATAAATCGTTCGGTCTTCATGCCAATCGTCTTTTCAGCCCCAAATAACAGCAACCACGGTATCTCCGAATCATTCACACTAATTCTTGTCGATTTTGCTTCAAGCTGGATAACTCACGAAAAATCGACATATATCGATCGGTCTTCCAGCCAATCGTCTTTTCAGCCCCAAATAACAGCAACCACGGTATCTGTGAGTGATTTACACCAATTCTTGTCGATTTTGCTTCAAGCTGGATAACTCACGAAAAATCGACATATATCGATCGGTCTTCCAGCCAATCGTCTTTTCAGCCCCAAATAACAGCAACCACGGTATCTCCGAATCATTCACACTAATTCTTGTCGATTTTGCTTCAAGCTGGATAACTCACGAAAAATCGACATATATCGATCGGTCTTCCAGCCAATCGTCTTTTCAGCCCCAAATAACAGCAACCACGGTATCCCCGAGTGATTTACACCAATTCTTGTCGATTTTGCTTCAAGCTGGATAACTCACGAAAAATCGACATATATCGATCGGTCTTCATGCCAATCGTCTTTTCAGCCCCAAATAACAGCAACCACGGTATCTGTGAGTCTTTCACACCAATTCTTGTCGATTTTGCTTCAAGCTGGATAACTCACGAAAAATCGACATAAATCGTTCGGTCTTCATGCGAATCGTGTTTTCAGCCCCAAATAACAGCAACCACGGTATCCCCGAGTGATTTACACCAATTCTTGTCGATTTTGCTTCCAGCTGGATAACTCACGAAAAATCGACATATATCGATCTGTCTTTATGCGAATCGTGTTTTCAGCCCCAAATAACAGCAACGACGGTATCTCCGAGTCATTCACATCAATTCTTGTCGATTTTGCATCAACCTGGATAACTCACGAAAAATCGACATAAATCGTTCGGCCTTCCAGTCAATCGTCTTTTCAGCCCCAAATAACAGCAACCACGGTATCTCCGAATCATTCACACTAATTCTTGTCGATTTTGCTTCAAGCTGGATAACTCACGAAAAATCGACATAAATCGTGCGGTCTTCATGCCAATCGTCTTTTCAGCCTCAAATAACAGCAACCACGGTATCTCCGAATCATTCACACTAATTCTTGTCGATTTTGCTTCCAGCTGGATAAGTTACGAAAAATCGACATATATCGATCGGTCTTCATGCGAATCGTGTTTTCAGCCCCAAATAACAGCAACCACGGTATCCCCGAGTGATTTACACCAATTCTGGTCAATTTTGCTTCAACCTGGATAACTCACGAAAAATCGACACAAATCGTTCGGTCTTCCAGCCAATCGTCTTTTCAGTCCCAAATAACAGCAACCACGGTATCTCCGAATCATTCACACTAATTCTTGTCGATTTTGCTTCAAACTGGATAACTCACGAAAAATCGACATATATCGATCGGTCTTCCAGCCAATCGTCTTTTCAGCCCGAAATAACAGCAACCACGGTATCCCCGAGTGATTTACACCAATTCTTGTCGATTTTGCTTCAAGCTGGATAACTCACGAAAAATCGACATATATCGATCGGTCTTCATGCCAAACGTCTTTTCAGCCCCAAATAACAGCAACCACGGTATCTGTGAGTCTTTCACACCAATTCTTGTCGATTTTGCTTCAAGCTGGATAACTCACGAAAAATCGACATAAATCGTTCGGTCTTCATGCCAATCGTCTTTTCAGCCCCAAATAACAGCAACCACGGTATCTCCGAATCATTCTTGTCGATTTTGCTTCAAGCTGGATAACCCACGAAAAATCGACATATATCGATCGGTCTTCATGCGAATCGTGGTTTCAGCCCCAAATAACAGCAACCACGGTATCCCCGAGTCATTTACACCAATTCTTGTCAATTTTGCTTCAACCTGGATAACTCACGAAAAATCGACACAAATCGTTCGGTCTTCCAGCCAATCGTCTTTTCAGCCCCAAATAACAGCAACCACGGTATCTCCGAATCATTCACACTAATTCTTGTCGATTTTGCTTCAAGCTGGATAACTCACGAAAAATCGACATATATCCATCGGTCTTCCAGCCAATCGTCTTTTCAGCCCCAAATAACAGCAACCACGGTATCCCCGAGTGATTTACACCAATTCTTGTCGATTTTGCTTCAAGCTGGATAACTCACGAAAAATCGACATATATCGATCGGTCTTCATGCCAATCGTCTTTTCAGACCCAAATAACAGCAACGACGGTATCTCCGAGTCATTCACATCAATTCTTGTCGGTTTTGCTTCCAGCTGGATAACTTACGAAAAATCGACATATATCGATCGGTCTTCCAGCCAATCGTCTTTTCAGCCCCAAATAACAGCAACCACGGTATCTTCGAATCATTCACACTAATTCTTGTCGATTTTGCTTCAAGCTGGATAACCCACGAAAAATCGACATATATCGATCGGTCTTCCAGCCAATCGTCTTTTCAGCCCCAAATAACAGCAACCACGGTATCCCCGAGTGATTTACACCAATTCTTGTCGATTTTGCGTCCAGCTGGATAACTCACGAAAAATCGACATATATCGATCGGTCTTCCAGCCAATCGTCTTTTCAGCCCCAAATAACAGCAACCACGGTATCTGCGAGTCATTCACACCAATTCTTGTCGATTTTGCTTCAAGCTGGATAACTCACGAAAAATCGACACAAATCGTTCGGTCTTCCAGCCAATCGCCATTTCAGCCCCAAATAACAGCAACCACGGTATCTCCGAATCATTCACACTAATTCTTGTCGATTTTGCTTCCAGCTGGATAAGTTACCAAAAATCGACATATATCGATCGGTCTTCATGCGAATCGTGTTTTCAGCCCCAAATAACAGCAACCACGGTATCTGCGAGTCATTCACACCAATTCTTGTCGATTTTGCTTCAAGCTGGATAACCCACGAAAAATCGACATATATCGATCGGTCTTCCAGCCAATCGTCTTTTCAGCCCCAAATAACAGCAACCACGGTATCTGCGAGTCATTCACACCAATTCTTGTCGATTTTGCTTCAAGCTGGATAACTCACGAAAAATCGACACAAATCGTTCGGTCTTCCAGCCAATCGCCTTTTCAGCCCCAAATAACAGCAACCACGGTATCTCCGAATCATTCACACTAATTCTTGTCGATTTTGCTTCCAGCTGGATAAGTTACGAAAAATCGACATATATCGATCGGTCTTCATGCGAATCGTCTTTTCAGCCCCAAATAACACCAACCACGGTATCTGCGAGTCTTTCACACCAATTCTTGTCGATTTTGCATCAACCTGGATAACTCACGAAAAATCGACATAAATCGTTCGGTCTTCCAGCCAATCGTCTTTTCAGCCCCAAATAACAGCAACGACCGTATCTCCGAGTATTTCACATCAATTCTTGTCGATTTTGCATCAACCTGGATAACTCACGAAAAATCGACATAAATCGTTCGGTCTTCCAGTCAATCGTCTTTTCAGCCCCAAATAACACCAACCACGGTATCTGCGAGTCTTTCACACCAATTCTTGTCGATTTTGCATCAACCTGGATAACTCACGAAAAATCGACATAAATCGTTCGGTCTTCCAGCCAATCGTCTTTTCAGCTCCAAATAACAGCAACCACGGTATCTTCGAATCATTCACACTAATTCTTGGCGATTTTGCTTCCAGCTGGATAAGTTACCAAAAATCGACATATATCGATCGGTCTTCATGCGAATCGTGTTTTCAGCCCCAAATAACAGCAACCACGGTATCCCCGAGTGATTTACACCAATTCTTGTCAATTTTGCTTCAACCTGGATAACTCACGAAAAATCGACACAAATCGTTCGGTCTTCCAGCCAATCGTCTTTTCAGCCCCAAATAACAGCAACCACGGTATCTCCGAATCATTCACACTAATTCTTGTCGATTTTGCTTCAAGCTGGATAACTCACGAAAAATCGACATATATCCATCGGTCTTCCAGCCAATCGTCTTTTCAGCCCCAAATAACAGCAACCACGGTATCTCCGAATCATTCACACTAATTCTTGTCGATTTTGCTTCAAGCTGGATAACTCACGAAAAATCGACATATATCGATCGGTCTTCCAGCCAATCGTCTTTTCAGCCCCAAATAACAGCAACCACGGTATCTGTGAGTGATTTACACCAATTCTTGTCGATTTTGCTTCAAGCTGGATAACTCACGAAAAATCGACATATATCGATCGGTCTTCCAGCCAATCGTCTTTTCAGCCCCAAATAACAGCAACCACGGTATCTCCGAATCATTCACACTAATTCTTGTCGATTTTGCTTCAAGCTGGATAACTCACGAAAAATCGACATATATCGATCGGTCTTCCAGCCAATCGTCTTTTCAGCCCCAAATAACAGCAACCACGGTATCCCCGAGTGATTTACACCAATTCTTGTCGATTTTGCTTCAAGCTGGATAACTCACGAAAAATCGACATATATCGATCGGTCTTCATGCCAATCGTCTTTTCAGCCCCAAATAACAGCAACCACGGTATCTGTGAGTCTTTCACACCAATTCTTGTCGATTTTGCTTCAAGCTGGATAACTCACGAAAAATCGACATAAATCGTTCGGTCTTCATGCCAATCGTCTTTTCAGCCCCAAATAACAGCAACCACGGTATCTCCGAATCATTCACACTAATTCTTGTCGATTTTGCTTCCAGCTGGATAAGTTACGAAAAATCGACATATATCGATCGGTCTTCATGCGAATCGTCTTTTCAGCCCCAAATAACACCAACCACGGTATCTGCGAGTCTTTCACACCAATTCTTGTCGATTTTGCATCAACCTGGATAACTCACGAAAAATCGACATAAATCGTTCGGTCTTCCAGCCAATCGTCTTTTCAGCCCCAAATAACAGCAACGACGGTATCTCCGAGTATTTCACATCAATTCTTGTCGATTTTGCATCAACCTGGATAACTCACGAAAAATCGACATAAATCGTTCGGTCTTCCAGTCAATCGTCTTTTCAGCCCCAAATAACACCAACCACGGTATCTGCGAGTCTTTCACACCAATTCTTGTCGATTTTGCATCAACCTGGATAACTCACGAAAAATCGACATAAATCGTTCGGTCTTCCAGCCAATCGTCTTTTCAGCTCCAAATAACAGCAACCACGGTATCTTCGAATCATTCACACTAATTCTTGGCGATTTTGCTTCCAGCTGGATAAGTTATCAAAAATCGACATATATCGATCGGTCTTCATGCGAATCGTGTTTTCAGCCCCAAATAACAGCAACCACGGTATCCCCGAGTGATTTACACCAATTCTTGTCGATTTTGCTTCAAGCTGGATAACTCACGAAAAATCGACATAAATCGTTCGGTCTTCATGCCAATCGTCTTTTCAGCCCCAAATAACAGCAACCACGGTATCTCCGAATCATTCACACTAATTCTTGTCGATTTTGCTTCCAGCTGGATAAGTTACGAAAAATCGACATATATCGATCGGTCTTCATGCGAATCGTCTTTTCAGCCCCAAATAACACCAACCACGGTATCTGCGAGTCTTTCACACCAATTCTTGTCGATTTTGCATCAACCTGGATAACTCACGAAAAATCGACATAAATCGTTCGGTCTTCCAGCCAATCGTCTTTTCAGCCCCAAATAACAGCAACGACGGTATCTCCGAGTATTTCACATCAATTCTTGTCGATTTTGCATCAACCTGGATAACTCACGAAAAATCGACATAAATCGTTCGGTCTTCCAGTCAATCGTCTTTTCAGCCCCAAATAACACCAACCACGGTATCTGCGAGTCTTTCACACCAATTCTTGTCGATTTTGCATCAACCTGGATAACTCACGAAAAATCGACATAAATCGTTCGGTCTTCCAGCCAATCGTGTTTTCAGCCCCAAATAACAGCAACCACGGTATCCCCGAGTGATTTACACCAATTCTTGTCGATTTTGCTTCCAGCTGGATAACTCACGAAAAATCGACATATATCGATCTGTCTTTATGCGAATCGTGTTTTCAGCCCCAAATAACAGCAACGACGGTATCTCCGAGTCATTCACATCAATTCTTGTCGATTTTGCATCAACCTGGATAACTCACGAAAAATCGACATAAATCGTTCGGTCTTCCAGTCAATCGTCTTTTCAGCCCCAAATAACAGCAACCACGGTATCTCCGAATCATTCACACTAATTCTTGTCGATTTTGCTTCAAGCTGGATAACTCACGAAAAATCGACATAAATCGTGCGGTCTTCATGCCAATCGTCTTTTCAGCCTCAAATAACAGCAACCACGGTATCTCCGAATCATTCACACTAATTCTTGTCGATTTTGCTTCAAACTGGATAACTCACGAAAAATCGACATATATCGTTCGGTCTTCCAGTCAATCGTCTTTTCAGCCCCAAATAACAGCAACCACGGTATCTCCGAATCATTCACACTAATTCTTGTCGATTTTGCTTCAAGCTGGATAACTCACGAAAAATCGACATATATCGATCGGTCTTCCAGCCAATCGTCTTTTCAGCCCCAAATAACAGCAACCACGGTATCTGTGAGTCTTTCACACCAATTCTTGTCGATTTTGCTTCAAGCTGGATAACTCACGAAAAATCGACATAAATCGTTCGGTCTTCATGCCAATCGTCTTTTCAGCCCCAAATAACAGCAACCACGGTATCTGTGAGACTTTCACACCAATTCTTGTCGATTTTGCTTCAAGCTGGATAACTCACGAAAAATCGACATAAATCGTTCGGTCTTCATGCCAATCGTCTTTTCAGCCCCAAATAACAGCAACCACGGTATCCCCGAGTGATTTACACCAATTCTTGTCGATTTTGCGTCCAGCTGGATAACTCACGAAAAATCGACATATATCGATCTGTCTTTATGCGAATCGTGTTTTCAGCCCCAAATAACACCAACGACGGTATCTCCGAGTCATTCACATCAATTCTTGTCGATTTTGCATCAACCTGGATAACTCACGAAAAATCGACATAAATCGTTCGGTCTTCCAGTCAATCGTCTTTTCAGCCCCAAATAACAGCAACCACGGTATCTCCGAATCATTCACACTAATTCTTGTCGATTTTGCTTCAAGCTGGATAACTCACGAAAAATCGACATAAATCGTTCGGTCTTCATGCCAATCGTCTTTTCAGCCCCAAATAACAGCAACCACGGTATCTCCGAATCATTCACACTAATTCTTGTCGATTTTGCTTCCAGCTGGATAAGTTACGAAAAATCGACATATATCGATCGGTCTTCATGCGAATCGTCTTTTCAGCCCCAAATAACACCAACCACGGTATCTGCGAGTCTTTCACACCAATTCTTGTCGATTTTGCATCAACCTGGATAACTCACGAAAAATCGACATAAATCGTTCGGTCTTCCAGCCAATCGTCTTTTCAGCCCCAAATAACAGCAACGACGGTATCTCCGAGTATTTCACATCAATTCTTGTCGATTTTGCATCAACCTGGATAACTCACGAAAAATCGACATAAATCGTTCGGTCTTCCAGTCAATCGTCTTTTCAGCCCCAAATAACACCAACCACGGTATCTGCGAGTCTTTCACACCAATTCTTGTCGATTTTGCATCAACCTGGATAACTCACGAAAAATCGACATAAATCGTTCGGTCTTCCAGCCAATCGTCTTTTCAGCTCCAAATAACAGCAACCACGGTATCTTCGAATCATTCACACTAATTCTTGGCGATTTTGCTTCCAGCTGGATAAGTTATCAAAAATCGACATATATCGATCGGTCTTCATGCGAATCGTGTTTTCAGCCCCAAATAACAGCAACCACGGTATCCCCGAGTGATTTACACCAATTCTTGTCGATTTTGCTTCCAGCTGGATAACTCACGAAAAATCGACATATATCGATCTGTCTTTATGCGAATCGTGTTTTCAGCCCCAAATAACAGCAACGACGGTATCTCCGAGTCATTCACATCAATTCTTGTCGATTTTGCATCAACCTGGATAACTCACGAAAAATCGGCATAAATCGTTCGGTCTTCCAGTCAATCGTCTTTTCAGCCCCAAATAACAGCAACCACGGTATCTCCGAATCATTCACACTAATTCTTGTCGATTTTGCTTCAAGCTGGATAACTCACGAAAAATCGACATAAATCGTGCGGTCTTCATGCCAATCGTCTTTTCAGCCCCAAATAACAGCAACCACGGTATCTCCGAATCATTCACACTAATTCTTGTCGATTTTGCTTCCAGCTGGATAAGTTACGAAAAATCGACATATATCGATCGGTCTTCATGCGAATCGTGTTTTCAGCCCCAAATAACAGCAACCACGGTATCCCCGAGTGATTTACACCAATTCTGGTCAATTTTGCTTCAACCTGGATAACTCACGAAAAATCGACACAAATCGTTCGGTCTTCCAGCCAATCGTCTTTTCAGTCCCAAATAACAGCAACCACGGTATCTCCGAATCATTCACACTAATTCTTGTCGATTTTGCTTCAAGCTGGATAACTCACGAAAAATCGACATAAATCGTTCGGTCTTCATGCCAATCGTCTTTTCAGCCCCAAATAACAGCAACCACGGTATCTCCGAATCATTCACACTAATTCTTGTCGATTTTGCTTCAAGCTGGATAACTCACGAAAAATCGACATAAATCGTTCGGTCTTCATGCCAATCGTCTTTTCAGCCCCAAATAACAGCAACCACGGTATCTCCGAATCATTCACACTAATTCTTGTCGATTTTGCTTCCAGCTGGATAAGTTACGAAAAATCGACATATATCGATCGGTCTTCATGCGAATCGTGTTTTCAGCCCCAAATAACAGCAACCACGGTATCCCCGAGTGATTTACACCAATTCTTGTCGATTTTGCTTCAAGCTGGATAACTCACGAAAAATCGACACAAATCGTTCGGTCTTCCAGCCAATCGTCTTTTCAGCCCCAAATAACAGCAACCACGGTATCTGCGAGTCTTTCACACCAATTCTTGTCGATTTTGCATCAACCTGGATAACTCACGAAAAATCGACATAAATCGTTCGGTCTTCCAGCCAATCGTCTTTTCAGCTCCAAATAACAGCAACCACGGTATCTTCGAATCATTCACACTAATTCTTGGCGATTTTGCTTCCAGCTGGATAAGTTACCAAAAATCGACATATATCGATCGGTCTTCATGCGAATCGTGTTTTCAGCCCCAAATAACAGCAACCACGGTATCCCCGAGTGATTTACACCAATTCTTGTCGATTTTGCGTCCAGCTGGATAACTCACGAAAAATCGACATATATCGATCGGTCTTCATGCGAATCGTCTTTTCAGCCCCAAATAACACCAACCACGGTATCTGCGAGTCTTTCACACCAATTCTTGTCGATTTTGCATCAACCTGGATAACTCACGAAAAATCGACATAAATCGTTCGGTCTTCCAGCCAATCGTCTTTTCAGCCCCAAATAACAGCAACGACGGTATCTCCGAGTATTTCACATCAATTCTTGTCGATTTTGCATCAACCTGGATAACTCACGAAAAATCGACATAAATCGTTCGGTCTTCCAGTCAATCGTCTTTTCAGCCCCAAATAACACCAACCACGGTATCTGCGAGTCTTTCACACCAATTCTTGTCGATTTTGCATCAACCTGGATAACTCACGAAAAATCGACATAAATCGTTCGGTCTTCCAGCCAATCGTCTTTTCAGCTCCAAATAACAGCAACCACGGTATCTTCGAATCATTCACACTAATTCTTGGCGATTTTGCTTCCAGCTGGATAAGTTATCAAAAATCGACATATATCGATCGGTCTTCATGCGAATCGTGTTTTCAGCCCCAAATAACAGCAACCACGGTATCCCCGAGTGATTTACACCAATTCTTGTCGATTTTGCTTCCAGCTGGATAACTCACGAAAAATCGACATATATCGATCTGTCTTTATGCGAATCGTGTTTTCAGCCCCAAATAACAGCAACGACGGTATCTCCGAGTCATTCACATCAATTCTTGTCGATTTTGCATCAACCTGGATAACTCACGAAAAATCGGCATAAATCGTTCGGTCTTCCAGTCAATCGTCTTTTCAGCCCCAAATAACAGCAACCACGGTATCTGCGAGTCATTCACACCAATTCTTGTCGATTTTGCTTCAAGCTGGATAACTCACGAAAAATCGACACAAATCGTTCGGTCTTCCAGCCAATCGCCTTTTCAGCCCCAAATAACAGCAACCACGGTATCTCCGAATCATTCACACTAATTCTTGTCGATTTTGCTTCCAGCTGGATAAGTTACGAAAAATCGACATATATCGATCGGTCTTCATGCGAATCGTCTTTTCAGCCCCAAATAACACCAACCACGGTATCTGCGAGTCTTTCACACCAATTCTTGTCGATTTTGCATCAACCTGGATAACTCACGAAAAATCGACATAAATCGTTCGGTCTTCCAGCCAATCGTCTTTTCAGCCCCAAATAACAGCAACGACGGTATCTCCGAGTATTTCACATCAATTCTTGTCGATTTTGCATCAACCTGGATAACTCACGAAAAATCGACATAAATCGTTCGGTCTTCCAGTCAATCGTCTTTTCAGCCCCAAATAACACCAACCACGGTATCTGCGAGTCTTTCACACCAATTCTTGTCGATTTTGCATCAACCTGGATAACTCACGAAAAATCGACATAAATCGTTCGGTCTTCCAGCCAATCGTCTTTTCAGCTCCAAATAACAGCAACCACGGTATCTTCGAATCATTCACACTAATTCTTGGCGATTTTGCTTCCAGCTGGATAAGTTACCAAAAATCGACATATATCGATCGGTCTTCATGCGAATCGTGTTTTCAGCCCCAAATAACAGCAACCACGGTATCCCCGAGTGATTTACACCAATTCTTGTCGATTTTGCATCAACCTGGATAACTCACGAAAAATCGACATAAATCGTTCGGTCTTCCCGTCTTTTCAGCCCCAAATAACAGCAACCACGGTATCTCCGAATCATTCACACTAATTCTTGTCGATTTTGCTTCAAGCTGGATAACTCACGAAAAATCGACATATATCGATCGGTCTTCCAGCCAATCGTCTTTTCAGCCCCAAATAACAGCAACCACGGTATCTGTGAGTCTTTCACACCAATTCTTGTCGATTTTGCTTCAAGCTGGATAACTCACGAAAAATCGACATAAATCGTTCGGTCTTCATGCCAATCGTCTTTTCAGCCCCAAATAACAGCAACCACGGTATCTGTGAGTCTTTCACACCAATTCTTGTCGATTTTGCTTCAAGCTGGATAACTCACGAAAAATCGACATAAATCGTTCGGTTTTCATGCCAATCGTCTTTTCAGCCCCAAATAACAGCAACCACGGTATCCCCGAGTGATTTACACCAATTCTTGTCGATTTTGCGTCCAGCTGGATAACTCACGAAAAATCGACATATATCGATCTGTCTTTATGCGAATCGTGTTTTCAGCCCCAAATAACACCAACGACGGTATCTCCGAGTCATTCACATCAATTCTTGTCGATTTTGCATCAACCTGGATAACTCACGAAAAATCGACATAAATCGTTCGGTCTTCCAGTCAATCGTCTTTTCAGCCCCAAATAACAGCAACCACGGTATCTCCGAATCATTCACACTAATTCTTGTCGATTTGCTTCAAGCTGGATAACTCACGAAAAATCGACATAAATCGTTCGGTCTTCATGCGAATCGTCTTTTCAGCCCCAAATAACACCAACCACGGTATCTGCGAGTCTTTCACACCAATTCTTGTCGATTTTGCATCAACCTGGATAACTCACGAAAAATCGACATAAATCGTTCGGTCTTCCAGCCAATCGTCTTTTCAGCCCCAAATAACAGCAACGACGGTATCTCCGAGTATTTCACATCAATTCTTGTCGATTTTGCATCACCCTGGATAACTCACGAAAAATCGACATAAATCGTTCGGTCTTCCAGTCAATCGTCTTTTCAGCCCCAAATAACACCAACCACGGTATCTGCGAGTCTTTCACACCAATTCTTGTCGATTTTGCATCAACCTGGATAACTCACGAAAAATCGACATAAATCGTTCGGTCTTCCAGCCAATCGTCTTTTCAGCTCCAAATAACAGCAACCACGGTATCTTCGAATCATTCACACTAATTCTTGGCGATTTTGCTTCCAGCTGGATAAGTTACCAAAAATCGACATATATCGATCGGTCTTCATGCGAATCGTGTTTTCAGCCCCAAATAACAGCAACCACGGTATCCCCGAGTGATTTACACCAATTCTTGTCGATTTTGCGTCCAGCTGGATAACTCACGAAAAATCGACATATATCGATCTGTCTTTATGCGAATCGTGTTTTCAGCCCCAAATAACAGCAACGACGGTATCTCCGAGTCATTCACATCAATTCTTGTCGATTTTGCATCAACCTGGATAACTCACGAAAAATCGACATAAATCGTTCGGTCTTCCAGTCAATCGTCTTTTCAGCCCCAAATAACAGCAACCACGGTATCTCCGAATCATTCACACTAATTCTTGTCGATTTTGCTTCAAGCTGGATAACTCACGAAAAATCGACATAAATCGTTCGGTCTTCATGCCAATCGTCTTTTCAGCCCCAAATAACAGCAACCACGGTATCTCCGAATCATTCACACTAATTCTTGTCGATTTTGCTTCAAGCTGGATAACTCACGAAAAATCGACATATATCGATCGGTCTTCCAGCCAATCGTCTTTTCAGCCCCAAATAACAGCAACCACGGTATCTGTGAGTGATTTACACCAATTCTTGTCGATTTTGCTTCAAGCTGGATAACTCACGAAAAATCGACATATATCGATCGGTCTTCCAGCCAATCGTCTTTTCAGCCCCAAATAACAGCAACCACGGTATCTCCGAATCATTCACACTAATTCTTGTCGATTTTGCTTCAAGCTGGATAACTCACGAAAAATCGACATATATCGATCGGTCTTCCAGCCAATCGTCTTTTCAGCCCCAAATAACAGCAACCACGGTATCCCCGAGTGATTTACACCAATTCTTGTCGATTTTGCTTCAAGCTGGATAACTCACGAAAAATCGACATATATCGATCGGTCTTCATGCCAATCGTCTTTTCAGCCCCAAATAACAGCAACCACGGTATCTGTGAGTCTTTCACACCAATTCTTGTCGATTTTGCTTCAAGCTGGATAACTCACGAAAAATCGACATAAATCGTTCGGTCTTCATGCCAATCGTCTTTTCAGCCCCAAATAACAGCAACCACGGTATCTCCGAATCATTCACACTAATTCTTGTCGATTTTGCTTCCAGCTGGATAAGTTACGAAAAATCGACATATATCGATCGGTCTTCATGCGAATCGTCTTTTCAGCCCCAAATAACACCAACCACGGTATCTGCGAGTCTTTCACACCAATTCTTGTCGATTTTGCATCAACCTGGATAACTCACGAAAAATCGACATAAATCGTTCGGTCTTCCAGCCAATCGTCTTTTCAGCCCCAAATAACAGCAACGACGGTATCTCCGAGTATTTCACATCAATTCTTGTCGATTTTGCATCAACCTGGATAACTCACGAAAAATCGACATAAATCGTTCGGTCTTCCAGTCAATCGTCTTTTCAGCCCCAAATAACAGCAACCACGGTATCTGTGAGTCTTTCACACCAATTCTTGTCGATTTTGCTTCAAGCTGGATAACTCACGAAAAATCGACATAAATCGTTCGGTCTTCATGCCAATCGTCTTTTCAGCCCCAAATAACAGCAACCACGGTATCTCCGAATCATTCACACTAATTCTTGTCGATTTTGCTTCAAGCTGGATAACTCACGAAAAATCGACATATATCCATCGGTCTTCCAGCCAATCGTCTTTTCAGCCCCAAATAACAGCAACCACGGTATCCCCGAGTGATTTACACCAATTCTTGTCGATTTTGCTTCAAGCTGGATAACTCACGAAAAATCGACATATATCGATCGGTCTTCATGCCAATCGTCTTTTCAGCCCCAAATAACAGCAACGACGGTATCTCCGAGTCATTCACATCAATTCTTGTCGGTTTTGCTTCCAGCTGGATAACTTACGAAAAATCGACATATATCGATCGGTCTTCCAGCCAATCGTCTTTTCAGCCCCAAATAACAGCAACCACGGTATCTTCGAATCATTCACACTAATTCTTGTCGATTTTGCTTCAAGCTGGATAACTCACGAAAAATCGACATATATCGATCGGTCTTCCAGCCAATCGTCTTTTCAGCCCCAAATAACAGCAACCACGGTATCTGCGAGTCATTCACACCAATTCTTGTCGATTTTGCTTCAAGCTGGATAACTCACGAAAAATCGACACAAATCGTTCGGTCTTCCAGCCAATCGCCATTTCAGCCCCAAATAACAGCAACCACGGTATCTCCGAATCATTCACACTAATTCTTGTCGATTTTGCTTCCAGCTGGATAAGTTACCAAAAATCGACATATATCGATCGGTCTTCATGCGAATCGTGTTTTCAGCCCCAAATAACAGCAACCACGGTATCTGCGAGTCATTCACACCAATTCTTGTCGATTTTGCTTCAAGCTGGATAACCCACGAAAAATCGACATATATCGATCGGTCTTCCAGCCAATCGTCTTTTCAGCCCCAAATAACAGCAACCACGGTATCTGCGAGTCATTCACACCAATTCTTGTCGATTTTGCTTCAAGCTGGATAACCCACGAAAAATCGACATATATCGATCGGTCTTCCAGCCAATCGTCTTTTCAGCCCCAAATAACAGCAACCACGGTATCTGCGAGTCATTCACACCAATTCTTGTCGATTTTGCTTCAAGCTGGATAACTCACGAAAAATCGACACAAATCGTTCGGTCTTCCAGCCAATCGCCTTTTCAGCCCCAAATAACAGCAACCACGGTATCTCCGAATCATTCACACTAATTCTTGTCGATTTTGCTTCCAGCTGGATAAGTTACGAAAAATCGACATATATCGATCGGTCTTCATGCGAATCGTCTTTTCAGCCCCAAATAACACCAACCACGGTATCTGCGAGTCTTTCACACCAATTCTTGTCGATTTTGCATCAACCTGGATAACTCACGAAAAATCGACATAAATCGTTCGGTCTTCCAGCCAATCGTCTTTTCAGCCCCAAATAACAGCAACGACGGTATCTCCGAGTATTTCACATCAATTCTTGTCGATTTTGCATCAACCTGGATAACTCACGAAAAATCGACATAAATCGTTCGGTCTTCCAGTCAATCGTCTTTTCAGCCCCAAATAACACCAACCACGGTATCTGCGAGTCTTTCACACCAATTCTTGTCGATTTTGCATCAACCTGGATAACTCACGAAAAATCGACATATATCGATCGGTCTTCATGCGAATCGTCTTTTCAGCCCCAAATAACACCAACCACGGTATCTGCGAGTCTTTCACACCAATTCTTGTCGATTTTGCATCAACCTGGATAACTCACGAAAAATCGACATAAATCGTTCGGTCTTCCAGCCAATCGTCTTTTCAGCCCCAAATAACAGCCACGACGGTATCTCCGAGTATTTCACATCAATTCTTGTCGATTTTGCATCAACCTGGATAACTCACGAAAAATCGACATAAATCGTTCGGTCTTCCAGTCAATCGTCTTTTCAGCCCCAAATAACACCAACCACGGTATCTGCGAGTCTTTCACACCAATTCTTGTCGATTTTGCATCAACCTGGATAACTCACGAAAAATCGACATAAATCGTTCGGTCTTCCAGCCAATCGTCTTTTCAGCTCCAAATAACAGCAACCACGGTATCTTCGAATCATTCACACTAATTCTTGGCGATTTTGCTTCCAGCTGGATAAGTTACCAAAAATCGACATATATCGATCGGTCTTCATGCGAATCGTGTTTTCAGCCCCAAATAACAGCAACCACGGTATCCCCGAGTGATTTACACCAATTCTTGTCGATTTTGCGTCCAGCTGGATAACTCACGAAAAATCGACATATATCGATCTGTCTTTATGCGAATCGTGTTTTCAGCCCCAAATAACAGCAACGACGGTATCTCCGAGTCATTCACATCAATTCTTGTCGATTTTGCATCAACCTGGATAACTCACGAAAAATCGACATAAATCGTTCGGTCTTCCAGTCAATCGTCTTTTCAGCCCCAAATAACAGCAACCACGGTATCTCCGAATCATTCACACTAATTCTTGTCGATTTTGCTTCAAGCTGGATAACTCACGAAAAATCGACATATATCGATCGGTCTTCCAGCCAATCGTCTTTTCAGCCCCAAATAACAGCAACCACGGTATCTGTGAGTCTTTCACACCAATTCTTGTCGATTTTGCTTCAAGCTGGATAACTCACGAAAAATCGACATAAATCGTTCGGTCTTCATGCCAATCGTCTTTTCAGCCCCAAATAACAGCAACCACGGTATCTGTGAGTCTTTCACACCAATTCTTGTCGATTTTGCTTCAAGCTGGATAACTCACGAAAAATCGACATAAATCGTTCGGTCTTCATGCCAATCGTCTTTTCAGCCCCAAATAACAGCAACCACGGTATCCCCGAGTGATTTACACCAATTCTTGTCGATTTTGCGTCCAGCTGGATAACTCACGAAAAATCGACATATATCGATCTGTCTTTATGCGAATCGTGTTTTCAGCCCCAAATAACACCAACGACGGTATCTCCGAGTCATTCACATCAATTCTTGTCGATTTTGCATCAACCTGGATAACTCACGAAAAATCGACATAAATCGTTCGGTCTTCCAGTCAATCGTCTTTTCAGCCCCAAATAACAGCAACCACGGTATCTCCGAATCATTCACACTAATTCTTGTCGATTTTGCTTCAAGCTGGATAACTCACGAAAAATCGACATAAATCGTTCGGTCTTCATGCGAATCGTCTTTTCAGCCCCAAATAACACCAACCACGGTATCTGCGAGTCTTTCACACCAATTCTTGTCGATTTTGCATCAACCTGGATAACTCACGAAAAATCGACATAAATCGTTCGGTCTTCCAGCCAATCGTCTTTTCAGCCCCAAATAACAGCAACGACGGTATCTCCGAGTCATTCACATCAATTCTTGTCGATTTTGCATCAACCTGGATAACTCACGAAAAATCGACACAAATCGTTCGGTCTTCCAGCCAATCGCCTTTTCAGCCCCAAATAACAGCAACCACGGTATCTCCGAATCATTCACACTAATTCTTGTCGATTTTGCTTCCAGCTGGATAAGTTACGAAAAATCGACATATATCGATCGGTCTTCATGCGAATCGTCTTTTCAGCCCCAAATAACACCAACCACGGTATCTGCGAGTCTTTCACACCAATTCTTGTCGATTTTGCATCAACCTGGATAACTCACGAAAAATCGACATAAATCGTTCGGTCTTCCAGCCAATCGTCTTTTCAGCCCCAAATAACAGCAACGACGGTATCTCCGAGTATTTCACATCAATTCTTGTCGATTTTGCATCAACCTGGATAACTCACGAAAAATCGACATAAATCGTTCGGTCTTCCAGTCAATCGTCTTTTCAGCCCCAAATAACACCAACCACGGTATCTGCGAGTCTTTCACACCAATTCTTGTCGATTTTGCATCAACCTGGATAACTCACGAAAAATCGACATAAATCGTTCGGTCTTCCAGCCAATCGTCTTTTCAGCTCCAAATAACAGCAACCACGGTATCTTCGAATCATTCACACTAATTCTTGGCGATTTTGCTTCCAGCTGGATAAGTTACCAAAAATCGACATATATCGATCGGTCTTCATGCGAATCGTGTTTTCAGCCCCAAATAACAGCAACCACGGTATCCCCGAGTGATTTACACCAATTCTTGTCGATTTTGCATCAACCTGGATAACTCACGAAAAATCGACATAAATCGTTCGGTCTTCCAGTCAATCGTCTTTTCAGCCCCAAATAACAGCAACCACGGTATCTCCGAATCATTCACACTAATTCTTGTCGATTTTGCTTCAAGCTGGATAACTCACGAAAAATCGACATATATCGATCGGTCTTCCAGCCAATCGTCTTTTCAGCCCCAAATAACAGCAACCACGGTATCTGTGAGTCTTTCACACCAATTCTTGTCGATTTTGCTTCAAGCTGGATAACTCACGAAAAATCGACATAAATCGTTCGGTCTTCATGCCAATCGTCTTTTCAGCCCCAAATAACAGCAACCACGGTATCTGTGAGTCTTTCACACCAATTCTTGTCGATTTTGCTTCAAGCTGGATAACTCACGAAAAATCGACATAAATCGTTCGGTCTTCATGCCAATCGTCTTTTCAGCCCCAAATAACAGCAACCACGGTATCCCCGAGTGATTTACACCAATTCTTGTCGATTTTGCGTCCAGCTGGATAACTCACGAAAAATCGACATATATCGATCTGTCTTTATGCGAATCGTGTTTTCAGCCCCAAATAACACCAACGACGGTATCTCCGAGTCATTCACATCAATTCTTGTCGATTTTGCATCAACCTGGATAACTCACGAAAAATCGACATAAATCGTTCGGTCTTCCAGTCAATCGTCTTTTCAGCCCCAAATAACAGCAACCACGGTATCTCCGAATCATTCACACTAATTCTTGTCGATTTTGCTTCAAGCTGGATAACTCACGAAAAATCGACATAAATCGTTCGGTCTTCATGCGAATCGTCTTTTCAGCCCCAAATAACACCAACCACGGTATCTGCGAGTCTTTCACACCAATTCTTGTCGATTTTGCATCAACCTGGATAACTCACGAAAAATCGACATAAATCGTTCGGTCTTCCAGCCAATCGTCTTTTCAGCCCCAA
The DNA here is from genome assembly GCA_934046635.1 of Buathra laborator. Lineage (NCBI taxonomy): Eukaryota > Metazoa > Arthropoda > Insecta > Hymenoptera > Ichneumonidae > Buathra > Buathra laborator. The sequence continues at coordinate 2,006,972 of OW203899.1, read as the reverse complement.
ATAACAGCAACGACGGTATCTCCGAGTATTTCACATCAATTCTTGTCGATTTTGCATCAACCTGGATAACTCACGAAAAATCGACATAAATCGTTCGGTCTTCCAGTCAATCGTCTTTTCAGCCCCAAATAACACCAACCACGGTATCTGCGAGTCTTTCACACCAATTCTTGTCGATTTTGCATCAACCTGGATAACTCACGAAAAATCGACATAAATCGTTCGGTCTTCCAGCCAATCGTCTTTTCAGCTCCAAATAACAGCAACCACGGTATCTTCGAATCATTCACACTAATTCTTGGCGATTTTGCTTCCAGCTGGATAAGTTACCAAAAATCGACATATATCGATCGGTCTTCATGCGAATCGTGTTTTCAGCCCCAAATAACAGCAACCACGGTATCCCCGAGTGATTTACACCAATTCTTGTCGATTTTGCGTCCAGCTGGATAACTCACGAAAAATCGACATATATCGATCTGTCTTTATGCGAATCGTGTTTTCAGCCCCAAATAACAGCAACGACGGTATCTCCGAGTCATTCACATCAATTCTTGTCGATTTTGCATCAACCTGGATAACTCACGAAAAATCGACATAAATCGTTCGGTCTTCCAGTCAATCGTCTTTTCAGCCCCAAATAACAGCAACCACGGTATCTCCGAATCATTCACACTAATTCTTGTCGATTTTGCTTCAAGCTGGATAACTCACGAAAAATCGACATAAATCGTTCGGTCTTCATGCCAATCGTCTTTTCAGCCCCAAATAACAGCAACCACGATATCTCCGAATCATTCACACTAATTCTTGTCGATTTTGCTTCAAGCTGGATAACTCACGAAAAATCGACATATATCGATCGGTCTTCCAGCCAATCGTCTTTTCAGCCCCAAATAACAGCAACCACGGTATCTGTGAGTGATTTACACCAATTCTTGTCGATTTTGCTTCAAGCTGGATAACTCACGAAAAATCGACATATATCGATCGGTCTTCCAGCCAATCGTCTTTTCAGCCCCAAATAACAGCAACCACGGTATCTCCGAATCATTCACACTAATTCTTGTCGATTTTGCTTCAAGCTGGATAACTCACGAAAAATCGACATATATCGATCGGTCTTCCAGCCAATCGTCTTTTCAGCCCCAAATAACAGCAACCACGGTATCCCCGAGTGATTTACACCAATTCTTGTCGATTTTGCTTCAAGCTGGATAACTCACGAAAAATCGACATATATCGATCGGTCTTCATGCCAATCGTCTTTTCAGCCCCAAATAACAGCAACCACGGTATCTGTGAGTCTTTCACACCAATTCTTGTCGATTTTGCTTCAAGCTGGATAACTCACGAAAAATCGACATAAATCGTTCGGTCTTCATGCCAATCGTCTTTTCAGCCCCAAATAACAGCAACCACGGTATCTCCGAATCATTCACACTAATTCTTGTCGATTTTGCTTCCAGCTGGATAAGTTACGAAAAATCGACATATATCGATCGGTCTTCATGCGAATCGTCTTTTCAGCCCCAAATAACACCAACCACGGTATCTGCGAGTCTTTCACACCAATTCTTGTCGATTTTGCATCAACCTGGATAACTCACGAAAAATCGACATAAATCGTTCGGTCTTCCAGCCAATCGTCTTTTCAGCCCCAAATAACAGCAACGACGGTATCTCCGAGTATTTCACATCAATTCTTGTCGATTTTGCATCAACCTGGATAACTCACGAAAAATCGACATAAATCGTTCGGTCTTCCAGTCAATCGTCTTTTCAGCCCCAAATAACAGCAACCACGGTATCTGTGTGTCTTTCACACCAATTCTTGTCGATTTTGCTTCAAGCTGGATAACTCACGAAAAATCGACACAAATCGTTCGGTCTTCCAGCCAATCGCCTTTTCAGCCCCAAATAACAGCAACCACGGTATCTCCGAATCATTCACACTAATTCTTGTCGATTTTGCTTCCAGCTGGATAAGTTACGAAAAATCGACATATATCGATCGGTCTTCCAGCCAATCGTCTTTTCAGCCCCAAATAACAGCAACCACGGTATCCCCGAGTGATTTACACCAATTCTTGTCGATTTTGCTTCAAGCTGGATAACTCACGAAAAATCGACATATATCGATCGGTCTTCATGCCAATCGTCTTTTCAGCCCCAAATAACAGCAACGACGGTATCTCCGAGTCATTCACATCAATTCTTGTCGGTTTTGCTTCCAGCTGGATAACTTACGAAAAATCGACATATATCGATCGGTCTTCCAGCCAATCGTCTTTTCAGCCCCAAATAACAGCAACCACGGTATCTTCGAATCATTCACACTAATTCTTGTCGATTTTGCTTCAAGCTGGATAACTCACGAAAAATCGACATATATCGATCGGTCTTCCAGCCAATCGTCTTTTCAGCCCCAAATAACAGCAACCACGGTATCTGCGAGTCATTCACACCAATTCTTGTCGATTTTGCTTCAAGCTGGATAACTCACGAAAAATCGACACAAATCGTTCGGTCTTCCAGCCAATCGCCATTTCAGCCCCAAATAACAGCAACCACGGTATCTCCGAATCATTCACACTAATTCTTGTCGATTTTGCTTCCAGCTGGATAAGTTACCAAAAATCGACATATATCGATCGGTCTTCATGCGAATCGTGTTTTCAGCCCCAAATAACAGCAACCACGGTATCTGCGAGTCATTCACACCAATTCTTGTCGATTTTGCTTCAAGCTGGATAACCCACGAAAAATCGACATATATCGATCGGTCTTCCAGCCAATCGTCTTTTCAGCCCCAAATAACAGCAACCACGGTATCTGCGAGTCATTCACACCAATTCTTGTCGATTTTGCTTCAAGCTGGATAACTCACGAAAAATCGACACAAATCGTTCGGTCTTCCAGCCAATCGCCTTTTCAGCCCCAAATAACAGCAACCACGGTATCTCCGAATCATTCACACTAATTCTTGTCGATTTTGCTTCCAGCTGGATAAGTTACGAAAAATCGACATATATCGATCGGTCTTCATGCGAATCGTCTTTTCAGCCCCAAATAACACCAACCACGGTATCTGCGAGTCTTTCACACCAATTCTTGTCGATTTTGCATCAACCTGGATAACTCACGAAAAATCGACATAAATCGTTCGGTCTTCCAGCCAATCGTCTTTTCAGCCCCAAATAACAGCAACGACGGTATCTCCGAGTATTTCACATCAATTCTTGTCGATTTTGCATCAACCTGGATAACTCACGAAAAATCGACATAAATCGTTCGGTCTTCCAGTCAATCGTCTTTTCAGCCCCAAATAACACCAACCACGGTATCTGCGAGTCTTTCACACCAATTCTTGTCGATTTTGCATCAACCTGGATAACTCACGAAAAATCGACATAAATCGTTCGGTCTTCCAGCCAATCGTCTTTTCAGCTCCAAATAACAGCAACCACGGTATCTTCGAATCATTCACACTAATTCTTGGCGATTTTGCTTCCAGCTGGATAAGTTACCAAAAATCGACATATATCGATCGGTCTTCATGCGAATCGTGTTTTCAGCCCCAAATAACAGCAACCACGGTATCCCCGAGTGATTTACACCAATTCTTGTCGATTTTGCGTCCAGCTGGATAACTCACGAAAAATCGACATATATCGATCTGTCTTTATGCGAATCGTGTTTTCAGCCCCAAATAACAGCAACGACGGTATCTCCGAGTCATTCACATCAATTCTTGTCGATTTTGCATCAACCTGGATAACTCACGAAAAATCGACATAAATCGTTCGCTCTTCCAGTCAATCGTCTTTTCAGCCCCAAATAACAGCAACCACGGTATCTCCGAATCATTCACACTAATTCTTGTCGATTTTGCTTCAAGCTGGATAACTCACGAAAAATCGACATATATCGATCGGTCTTCCAGCCAATCGTCTTTTCAGCCCCAAATAACAGCAACCACGGTATCTGTGAGTCTTTCACACCAATTCTTGTCGATTTTGCTTCAAGCTGGATAACTCACGAAAAATCGACATAAATCGTTCGGTCTTCATGCCAATCGTCTTTTCAGCCCCAAATAACAGCAACCACGGTATCCCCGAGTGATTTACACCAATTCTTGTCGATTTTGCGTCCAGCTGGATAACTCACGAAAAATCGACATATATCGATCTGTCTTTATGCGAATCGTGTTTTCAGCCCCAAATAACACCAACGACGGTATCTCCGAGTCATTCACATCAATTCTTGTCGATTTTGCATCAACCTGGATAACTCACGAAAAATCGACATAAATCGTTCGGTCTTCCAGTCAATCGTCTTTTCAGCCCCAAATAACAGCAACCACGGTATCTCCGAATCATTCACACTAATTCTTGTCGATTTTGCTTCAAGCTGGATAACTCACGAAAAATCGACATAAATCGTTCGGTCTTCATGCGAATCGTCTTTTCAGCCCCAAATAACACCAACCACGGTATCTGCGAGTCTTTCACACCAATTCTTGTCGATTTTGCATCAACCTGGATAACTCACGAAAAATCGACATAAATCGTTCGGTCTTCCAGCCAATCGTCTTTTCAGCCCCAAATAACAGCAACGACGGTATCTCCGAGTATTTCACATCAATTCTTGTCGATTTTGCATCAACCTGGATAACTCACGAAAAATCGACATAAATCGTTCGGTCTTCCAGTCAATCGTCTTTTCAGCCCCAAATAACACCAACCACGGTATCTGCGAGTCTTTCACACCAATTCTTGTCGATTTTGCATCAACCTGGATAACTCACGAAAAATCGACATAAATCGTTCGGTCTTCCAGCCAATCGTCTTTTCAGCTCCAAATAACAGCAACCACGGTATCTTCGAATCATTCACACTAATTCTTGGCGATTTTGCTTCCAGCTGGATAAGTTATCAAAAATCGACATATATCGATCGGTCTTCATGCGAATCGTGTTTTCAGCCCCAAATAACAGCAACCACGGTATCCCCGAGTGATTTACACCAATTCTTGTCGATTTTGCTTCCAGCTGGATAACTCACGAAAAATCGACATATATCGATCTGTCTTTATGCGAATCGTGTTTTCAGCCCCAAATAACAGCAACGACGGTATCTCCGAGTCATTCACATCAATTCTTGTCGATTTTGCATCAACCTGGATAACTCACGAAAAATCGACATAAATCGTTCGGTCTTCCAGTCAATCGTCTTTTCAGCCCCAAATAACAGCAACCACGGTATCTCCGAATCATTCACACTAATTCTTGTCGATTTTGCTTCAAGCTGGATAACTCACGAAAAATCGACATAAATCGTTCGGTCTTCATGCCAATCGTCTTTTCAGCCCCAAATAACAGCAACCACGGTATCTCCGAATCATTCACACTAATTCTTGTCGATTTTGCTTCAAGCTGGATAACTCACGAAAAATCGACATATATCGATCGGTCTTCCAGCCAATCGTCTTTTCAGCCCCAAATAACAGCAACCACGGTATCTGTGAGTGATTTACACCAATTCTTGTCGATTTTGCTTCAAGCTGGATAACTCACGAAAAATCGACATATATCGATCGGTCTTCCAGCCAATCGTCTTTTCAGCCCCAAATAACAGCAACCACGGTATCTCCGAATCATTCACACTAATTCTTGTCGATTTTGCTTCCAGCTGGATAAGTTACGAAAAATCGACATATATCGATCGGTCTTCATGCGAATCGTCTTTTCAGCCCCAAATAACACCAACCACGGTATCTGCGAGTCTTTCACACCAATTCTTGTCGATTTTGCATCAACCTGGATAACTCACGAAAAATCGACATAAATCGTTCGGTCTTCCAGCCAATCGTCTTTTCATCCCCAAATAACAGCAACGACGGTATCTCCGAGTATTTCACATCAATTCTTGTCGATTTTGCATCAACCTGGATAACTCACGAAAAATCGACATAAATCGTTCGGTCTTCCAGTCAATCGTCTTTTCAGCCCCAAATAACACCAACCACGGTATCTGCGAGTCTTTCACACCAATTCTTGTCGATTTTGCATCAACCTGGATAACTCACGAAAAATCGACATAAATCGTTCGGTCTTCCAGCCAATCGTCTTTTCAGCTCCAAATAACAGCAACCACGGTATCTTCGAATCATTCACACTAATTCTTGGCGATTTTGCTTCCAGCTGGATAAGTTATCAAAAATCGACATATATCGATCGGTCTTCATGCGAATCGTGTTTTCAGCCCCAAATAACAGCAACCACGGTATCCCCGAGTGATTTACACCAATTCTTGTCGATTTTGCTTCCAGCTGGATAACTCACGAAAAATCGACATATATCGATCTGTCTTTATGCGAATCGTGTTTTCAGCCCCAAATAACAGCAACGACGGTATCTCCGAGTCATTCACATCAATTCTTGTCGATTTTGCATCAACCTGGATAACTCACGAAAAATCGGCATAAATCGTTCGGTCTTCCAGTCAATCGTCTTTTCAGCCCCAAATAACAGCAACCACGGTATCTCCGAATCATTCACACTAATTCTTGTCGATTTTGCTTCAAGCTGGATAACTCACGAAAAATCGACATAAATCGTGCGGTCTTCATGCCAATCGTCTTTTCAGCCCCAAATAACAGCAACCACGGTATCTCCGAATCATTCACACTAATTCTTGTCGATTTTGCTTCCAGCTGGATAAGTTACGAAAAATCGATATATATCGATCGGTCTTCATGCGAATCGTGTTTTCAGCCCCAAATAACAGCAACCACGGTATCCCCGAGTGATTTACACCAATTCTGGTCAATTTTGCTTCAACCTGGATAACTCACGAAAAATCGACACAAATCGTTCGGTCTTCCAGCCAATCGTCTTTTCAGTCCCAAATAACAGCAACCACGGTATCTCCGAATCATTCACACTAATTCTTGTCGATTTTGCTTCAAGCTGGATAACTCACGAAAAATCGACATAAATCGTTCGGTCTTCATGCCAATCGTCTTTTCAGCCCCAAATAACAGCAACCACGGTATCTCCGAATCATTCACACTAATTCTTGTCGATTTTGCTTCCAGCTGGATAAGTTACGAAAAATCGACATATATCGATCGGTCTTCATGCGAATCGTGTTTTCAGCCCCAAATAACAGCAACCACGGTATCCCCGAGTGATTTACACCAATTCTTGTCGATTTTGCTTCAAGCTGGATAACTCACGAAAAATCGACACAAATCGTTCGGTCTTCCAGTCAATCGTCTTTTCAGCCCCAAATAACACCAACCACGGTATCTGCGAGTCTTTCACACCAATTCTTGTCGATTTTGCATCAACCTGGATAACTCACGAAAAATCGACATAAATCGTTCGGTCTTCCAGCCAATCGTCTTTTCAGCTCCAAATAACAGCAACCACGGTATCTTCGAATCATTCACACTAATTCTTGGCGATTTTGCTTCCAGCTGGATAAGTTATCAAAAATCGACATATATCGATCGGTCTTCATGCGAATCGTGTTTTCAGCCCCAAATAACAGCAACCACGGTATCCCCGAGTGATTTACACCAATTCTTGTCGATTTTGCTTCCAGCTGGATAACTCACGAAAAATCGACATATATCGATCTGTCTTTATGCGAATCGTGTTTTCAGCCCCAAATAACAGCAACGACGGTATCTCCGAGTCATTCACATCAATTCTTGTCGATTTTGCATCAACCTGGATAACTCACGAAAAATCGACATAAATCGTTCGGTCTTCCAGTCAATCGTCTTTTCAGCCCCAAATAACAGCAACCACGGTATCTCCGAATCATTCACACTAATTCTTGTCGATTTTGCTTCAAGCTGGATAACTCACGAAAAATCGACATAAATCGTTCGGTCTTCATGCCAATCGTCTTTTCAGCCCCAAATAACAGCAACCACGGTATCTCCGAATCATTCACACTAATTCTTGTCGATTTTGCTTCCAGCTGGATAAGTTACGAAAAATCGATATATATCGATCGGTCTTCATGCGAATCGTGTTTTCAGCCCCAAATAACAGCAACCACGGTATCCCCGAGTGATTTACACCAATTCTGGTCAATTTTGCTTCAACCTGGATAACTCACGAAAAATCGACACAAATCGTTCGGTCTTCCAGCCAATCGTCTTTTCAGTCCCAAATAACAGCAACCACGGTATCTCCGAATCATTCACACTAATTCTTGTCGATTTTGCTTCAAGCTGGATAACTCACGAAAAATCGACATAAATCGTTCGGTCTTCATGCCAATCGTCTTTTCAGCCCCAAATAACAGCAACCACGGTATCTCCGAATCATTCACACTAATTCTTGTCGATTTTGCTTCCAGCTGGATAAGTTACGAAAAATCGACATATATCGATCGGTCTTCATGCGAATCGTGTTTTCAGCCCCAAATAACAGCAACCACGGTATCCCCGAGTGATTTACACCAATTCTTGTCGATTTTGCTTCAAGCTGGATAACTCACGAAAAATCGACACAAATCGTTCGGTCTTCCAGCCAATCGTCTTTTCAGCCCCAAATAACAGCAACCACGGTATCTGCGAGTCTTTCACACCAATTCTTGTCGATTTTGCATCAACCTGGATAACTCACGAAAAATCGACATAAATCGTTCGGTCTTCCAGCCAATCGTCTTTTCAGCTCCAAATAACAGCAACCACGGTATCTTCGAATCATTCACACTAATTCTTGGCGATTTTGCTTCCAGCTGGATAAGTTACCAAAAATCGACATATATCGATCGGTCTTCATGCGAATCGTGTTTTCAGCCCCAAGTAACAGCAACCACGGTATCCCCGAGTGATTTACACCAATTCTTGTCGATTTTGCGTCCAGCTGGATAACTCACGAAAAATCGACATATATCGATCTGTCTTTATGCGAATCGTGTTTTCAGCCCCAAATAACACCAACCACGGTATCTGCGAGTCTTTCACACCAATTCTTGTCGATTTTGCATCAACCTGGATAACTCACGAAAAATCGACATAAATCGTTCGGTCTTCCAGCCAATCGTCTTTTCAGCCCCAAATAACAGCAACGACGGTATCTTCGAATCATTCACACTAATTCTTGGCGATTTTGCTTCCAGCTGGATAAGTTACCAAAAATCGACATATATCGATCGGTCTTCATGCGAATCGTGTTTTCAGCCCCAAATAACAGCAACCACGGTATCCCCGAGTGATTTACACCAATTCTTGTCGATTTTGCGTCCAGCTGGATAACTCACGAAAAATCGACATATATCGATCTGTCTTTATGCGAATCGTGTTTTCAGCCCCAAATAACAGCAACGACGGTATCTCCGAGTCATTCACATCAATTCTTGTCGATTTTGCATCAACCTGGATAACTCACGAAAAATCGACATAAATCGTTCGGTCTTCCAGTCAATCGTCTTTTCAGCCCCAAATAACAGCAACCACGGTATCTCCGAATCATTCACACTAATTCTTGTCGATTTTGCTTCAAGCTGGATAACTCACGAAAAATCGACATAAATCGTTCGGTCTTCATGCCAATCGTCTTTTCAGCCCCAAATAACAGCAACCACGGTATCTCCGAATCATTCACACTAATTCTTGTCGATTTTGCTTCAAGCTGGATAACTCACGAAAAATCGACATATATCGATCGGTCTTCCAGCCAATCGTCTTTTCAGCCCCAAATAACACCAACCACGGTATCTGCGAGTCTTTCACACCAATTCTTGTCGATTTTGCATCAACCTGGATAACTCACGAAAAATCGACATAAATCGTTCGGTCTTCCAGCCAATCGTCTTTTCAGCCCCAAATAACAGCAACGACGGTATCTCCGAGTATTTCACATCAATTCTTGTCGATTTTGCATCAACCTGGATAACTCACGAAAAATCGACATAAATCGTTCGGTCTTCCAGTCAATCGTCTTTTCAGCCCCAAATAACACCAACCACGGTATCTGCGAGTCTTTCACACCAATTCTTGTCGATTTTGCATCAACCTGGATAACTCACGAAAAATCGACATAAATCGTTCGGTCTTCCAGCCAATCGTCTTTTCAGCCCCAAATAACAGCAACGACGGTATCTTCGAATCATTCACACTAATTCTTGGCGATTTTGCTTCCAGCTGGATAAGTTACCAAAAATCGACATATATCGATCGGTCTTCATGCGAATCGTGTTTTCAGCCCCAAATAACAGCAACCACGGTATCCCCGAGTGATTTACACCAATTCTTGTCGATTTTGCGTCCAGCTGGATAACTCACGAAAAATCGACATATATCGATCTGTCTTTATGCGAATCGTGTTTTCAGCCCCAAATAACAGCAACGACGGTATCTCCGAGTCATTCACATCAATTCTTGTCGATTTTGCATCAACCTGGATAACTCACGAAAAATCGACATAAATCGTTCGGTCTTCCAGTCAATCGTCTTTTCAGCCCCAAATAACAGCAACCACGGTATCTCCGAATCATTCACACTAATTCTTGTCGATTTTGCTTCAAGCTGGATAACTCACGAAAAATCGACATAAATCGTTCGGTCTTCATGCCAATCGTCTTTTCAGCCCCAAATAACAGCAACCACGGTATCTCCGAATCATTCACACTAATTCTTGTCGATTTTGCTTCAAGCTGGATAACTCACGAAAAATCGACATATATCGATCGGTCTTCCAGCCAATCGTCTTTTCAGCCCCAAATAACACCAACCACGGTATCTGCGAGTCTTTCACACCAATTCTTGTCGATTTTGCATCAACCTGGATAACTCACGAAAAATCGACATAAATCGTTCGGTCTTCCAGCCAATCGTCTTTTCAGCCCCAAATAACAGCAACGACGGTATCTCCGAGTATTTCACATCAATTCTTGTCGATTTTGCATCAACCTGGATAACTCACGAAAAATCGACATAAATCGTTCGGTCTTCCAGTCAATCGTCTTTTCAGCCCCAAATAACACCAACCACGGTATCTGCGAGTCTTTCACACCAATTCTTGTCGATTTTGCATCAACCTGGATAACTCACGAAAAATCGACATAAATCGTTCGGTCTTCCAGCCAATCGTCTTTTCAGCTCCAAATAACAGCAACCACGGTATCTTCGAATCATTCACACTAATTCTTGGCGATTTTGCTTCCAGCTGGATAAGTTACCAAAAATCGACATATATCGATCGGTCTTCATGCGAATCGTGTTTTCAGCCCCAAATAACAGCAACCACGGTATCCCCGAGTGATTTACACCAATTCTTGTCGATTTTGCTTCCAGCTGGATAACTCACGAAAAATCGACATATATCGATCTGTCTTTATGCGAATCGTGTTTTCAGCCCCAAATAACAGCAACGACGGTATCTCCGAGTCATTCACATCAATTCTTGTCGATTTTGCATCAACCTGGATAACTCACGAAAAATCGGCATAAATCGTTCGGTCTTCCAGTCAATCGTCTTTTCAGCCCCAAATAACAGCAACCACGGTATCTCCGAATCATTCACACTAATTCTTGTCGATTTTGCTTCAAGCTGGATAAGTTACGAAAAATCGACATATATCGATCGGTCTTCATGCGAATCGTGTTTTCAGCCCCAAATAACAGCAACCACGGTATCCCCGAGTGATTTACACCAATTCTGGTCAATTTTGCTTCAACCTGGATAACTCACGAAAAATCGACACAAATCGTTCGGTCTTCCAGCCAATCGTCTTTTCAGTCCCAAATAACAGCAACCACGGTATCTCCGAATCATTCACACTAATTCTTGTCGATTTTGCTTCAAGCTGGATAACTCACGAAAAATCGACATAAATCGTTCGGTCTTCATGCCAATCGTCTTTTCAGCCCCAAATAACAGCAACCACGGTATCTCCGAATCATTCACACTAATTCTTGTCGATTTTGCTTCCAGCTGGATAAGTTACGAAAAATCGACATATATCGATCGGTCTTCATGCGAATCGTGTTTTCAGCCCCAAATAACAGCAACCACGGTATCCCCGAGTGATTTACACCAATTCTGGTCAATTTTGCTTCAACCTGGATAACTCACGAAAAATCGACACAAATCGTTCGGTCTTCCAGCCAATCGTCTTTTCAGTCCCAAATAACAGCAACCACGGTATCTCCGAATCATTCACACTAATTCTTGTCGATTTTGCTTCCAGCTGGATAAGTTACGAAAAATCGACATATATCGATCGGTCTTCATGCGAATCGTGTTTTCAGCCCCAAATAACAGCAACCACGTATCTGCGTGTCATTCACAGCAATTCTTGTCGATTTTGCTTCAAGCTGGATAACCCACGAAAAATCGACGTATATCGATCGGTCTTCCAGCCAATCGTCTTTTCAGCCCCAAATAACAGCAACCACGGTATCTGCGAGTCATTCACACCAATTCTTGTCGATTTTGCTTCAAGCTGGATAACTCACGAAAAATCGACACAAATCGTTCGGTCTTCC
>OW203899.1:512500-520000 GCA_934046635.1 Buathra laborator | reverse complement strand
GCAGAATGGTTCAATGATTCCACGATCGAGACTTATGACTTACACCACCTTTTACAAAATCACCATTGTTTCGCTAACTACGAGTTTTACATGATTTTTCGTGACAAACTTTAGTGCAGAATGGTTCAATGATTCTACGATCGAGACATCTTTTGAACCTATCTTCGATACTTAATAAGTTACAGGACCTGTAACAAGGTCACAATTATTTTCGGAAACTACGCGTTCTATAGAATTTTACCTTACATATATTAGTGCAGAATGGTTCAATGATTCTACGATCGAGACATCTTTTGCACCTATCGTTGATATTTTATGAGTTACGGCACCTTTTACAAAATCACCATTATTTCGAAGACTACGAGTTTTACATGATTTTTCCTGACATATTTTGGTGCAGAATGGTTCAATGATTCTACGATCGAGACATCTTTTGAACCTATCTTCGATACTTTATAAGTTACAGGACCTGTTACAAAGTCACAATTATTTCGGAAACTACGCGTTCTATAGAATTTTTCCTTACATATATTAGTGCAGAATGGCTCAATGATTCTACGATCGAGACATCTTTTGCACCTATCGTTGATATTTTATGAGTTACGGCACCTTTTACAAAATCACCATTCTTTCGAAGACTACGAGTTTTACATGATTTTTCCTGACATATTTTGGTGCAGAATGGTTCAATGATTCCACGATCGAGACATCTTTTGACCCTATCTTCGATACTTTATAAGTTACAGGACCTGTTGCAAAGTCACAATTATTTCGGAAACTACGCGTTCTATAGAATTTTTCCTTACATATATTAGTGCAGAATGGTTCAATGATTCTACGATCGAGACATCTTTTGCACCTATCGTTGATATTTTATGAGTTACAGCACCTTTTACAAAATCACCATTATTTCGAAGACTACGAGTTTTACATGATTTTTCCTGACATATTTTGGTGCAGAATGGTTCAATGATTCTACGATCGAGACATCTTTTGAACCTATCTTCGATACTTTATAAGTTACAGGACCTGTTACAAAGTCACAATTATTTCGGAAACTACGCGTTCTATAGAATTTTTCCTTACATATATTAGTGCAGAATGGTTCAATGATTCTACGATCGAGACATCTTTTGAACCTATCTTCGATACTTTATAAGTTACAGGACCTGTTACAAAGTCACAATTATTTCGGAAACTACGCGTTCTATAGAATTTTTCCTTACATATATTAGTGCAGAATGGTTCAATGATTCTACGATCGAGACATCTTTTGCACCTATCGTTGATATTTTATGAGTTACGGCACCTTTTACAAAATCACCATTATTTCGAAGACTACGAGTTTTACATGATTTTTCCTGACATATTTTGGTGCAGAATGGTTCAATGATTCCACGATCGAGACATCTTTTGAACCTATCTTCGATACTTTATAAGTTACAGGACCTGTTACAAAGTCACAATTATTTCGGAAACTACGCGTTCTATAGAATTTTTCTTTACATATATTGGTGCAAAATGGTTCAATGATTCTACGATCGAGACATCTTTTGCACCTATCGTTGATGCTTTATGAGTTACGGCACCTTTTACAAAATCGCCATTATTTCGAAGACCACGCGTTTTACATGATTTTTCGTGTCATATTTCGGTGCAAAAGGTTTCAATGATTCTACGATCGAGACATCTTTTGAACCTATCATTTATACTTTATGAGTTTCAGCACCTTTTACAAACTCCCCATTATTTCGTGGAACTACGCGTTTTACAGCATTTTTCGCTACAAGGTTTGGTGCAGAATGCTTCAATGATTCTTCGATCAAGACATCTTTTAGACCTATCGTTGACACTTTACGAATTACAGCACCTTTACCAAAATCATAATTATTTCGGCGCACTACTCTCTCACATAGCCCACTCAATGCTCGCATACCACATAACCCATCCTACTTCTCTCTCACATAACCACTATCACGTTTGGCTTTATTGCGCACCGTCACGTCCTACACTCGGGCTTCGGGGTTTCACACTTGCGGTTACACTTGATCACCCACAGATCACACACAGATCACACACAGCGCAGAGTTCTAGCCGATGCCCTGCCGGCCGTTGGTCATCGTTGTCATCCTGTTGAATCTCGCAAAGTTCAGATGCGAGCCTTGCAGGACCCGTGTCGTGGTGCCGAGCAGTGTCGCCTTGGAGAGCCCGAGGGCTGTCAGGCAGGCATCCGATTCACGTGCCCATACGCCTCTCCATGATATCGTGATGGCCTCTACCTTTACCTGAGCCATCTCCACGTGTGTGTCCACCGCGATAGCCCTCGTTAAAGCCTCGTTGTTGGCGTAGTAGGCTTTCTTGTTTCGGTACGTATCCGACAACGCTCGCGCTCCTGACACTACCTGGCAGTCGATGACATGGGTGTGGCCGTCTTTCGAGGCAATGATGTCCGGTTTCCGACGTCCCACTGGAGTGTCATAGATTTTCTCTACGGAGACACGAAACGACTTCCTTTCGAGCGCACTTCCGATAGCTCTGACGACCGCATCATGTCTCAATATACGACCTCCGTGTGTGCGATGACATCCCTGTATTATATGGGCCGTCGTTTCTGCCACTCCACATCCTGCCCGACAGAGCACATTGTGGTTGGCTCTTCTTGTACCTCGTGTTGTTCGACTCTTCGATGGTAGCGCATTGATACGTGTCCGTATATCTTCCGTCCACTCGTGCGATGGAATACGCAGGTAGTCGTGGTAGAACCAGTCCGTTGACAGAGCCGATTTCTTGGCTTCTCTGAGCTCCCATCCATCGACCGAACCATGCAGTTTGCGGGCCCAATCCTTGGTTTTGCTCGTGGCTTGCCGGCACCATGCCATTGCAGAGCCAACAAACGCACCGTTTGCTGCTACTCTAGCTGCGTCGAACGTAGACTGCTCAAGGTTTCTCAGCCTCTTCAGCTTTATCTCCGGTATCGTGCATTCGAGGGCTGGTATGCCAAGACCGCCCTCTTTCACGGGAGCGTGGAAGAAGGCTACCGGCGTGTCCGGCGGAAGGCGAAGCCACGATCTGACAGACTTTCGCACTTGTTTGTCCAGCCTACGAAGTTCGCCGTATGTCGTGCGGCCCAGCACTAGACTATGCATTGCTCTTGGTAGCAAGTAGGTTACCAGTATCCGGTATCTCTGTTGCGGCTTAAGGGGATTTGTTTTCACTCTGTCCAACATACTCCGGAAGTCAACTGCTGACATGACCAAGCCTCTGCTGTCAAAGATGACACCAAGGTATCTCCATTGGTCTAATACTTGCTGCTGGGGGATTGGTTGTCCATCCACACTGAATATATTTTGTGTAACGACCTTCATCTTCTTCTCCCTTCCCGATGGGACGAGTGATAGCGCCGAACACTTCGCTGACATTAACTCCAGACCAAATGCTCTTAGCGTTGCTGCAACCGTGTCCAGTGATCGTTGGAGGCCTTCCTTCGTTGCTGCCAGTAGCACTAGATCGTCCGCGAACGCCAAGGCGTTTATGTTCACCCCGTCCAGGCTAATGCCCACGATGGGAAGGAGGCTAGCTAGTACTTCATTGATAACTAAGTTAAAGACTAGGGGTGACAGCGGATCACCTTGCCTCACGCCTCTCGTGGCGTGTATGTGTTTGGACTGCACGCCTCCAACTTCCAGTACCGTTCTCGATGTTTCGTAGACAGACCCCATATAGTCGACCATGTCGTCTGGGAGGCCATTCTTTCGCAGGACGAACTTAATGCCTTTGTGATTCACCGTGTCGAAAGCTTTCCTCACGTCCAACGTTGCTACATGTAGCGGTGTTAGCTTCGATCGGGCGTTGTGTATTACCGCCGACAGTACGTAGATGTTCTCCGCCGCTCCATCCGCCTCGATGAACGCCCTCTGACGTTCATCCATCAGGCCTAGTGGCATAATTCTCCTGGCCAAGACTTTATGCAGGTGTCGCAGCACGACCGACGAGATCGAGATGGGCCGGAAGAGCGACGGGTCCTGTGCTTCTGGCTTCTTGGGTATCAGTACCGTTCTAGAGTCACGCCACATAGTCGGAACGCGGCGGTATCGAAGAATGATGTTCATAACTATTGCTTGAATCGCTGGTGGTACGGCTTCTTTCCACGCACGTACTGTAACTCGGTCGGGACCCGCCGACGTGCGTGTTGGTGGATACGATCGGCTAAGTTCGTCGGGTGAGATCGGGTACCACACCTCATTGTGGCGGTTTCTTGGGCCAGCGTTCTCGGGGTAGTCTTCGTCAACCGGGGGCCGTGTCTCGAATATTCCCCGCCAATACCTCTCTTGCACTTCCATCGGTAACTGCTGCCCGTTATCGTTGTCACCGTCGAGCACCTTACGTGCAGCTTTTGATTGGTTTTTGCGCCAAAGTGTTTGCAGAGCCTTGTACTCCGCTCTTCGCCTCATCCGATTGGACATTGCTACGGGAGCACCATTCATCCTGTGATCTCGTTGACGTTGCTCGGTGACCGGGAAGATTGCGCTCCACCACGCTACCAGCATGGTTTCGGGGTCGCCGTCGGACGTAGCCACGTCGACTGCGGCTCGCAGATGTTCAGCTCCTGGGAGATGGGGCGGAATTTCACTACTAGCTGACTTTAGCCATGCGTTCAGTCGCTCGCGCGGTAGCTGTTCTACGCCTCCCTCGTTGCCGTAACGCCCTTCTAGCGCCGGTTGATCATGTCCCTCGTTGCCGTAACGCTCCTGGTGCGCCGGTTGACCGTTTCCCACGTTGCCATCGCGCTCCCGATGCGCCGGTTGATCGACTCCCACGTTGCCGTAACGGTCGCCATGCGCCGGTTGATCAGGACGCTCGACACGGCCTTGGTTGCGCAGGTCGAGCGGCTGGAGTTCATGGCCGTGTGTTTCCCGCGCCCGCTGGTGTGATTCTACAGCTACTCCCACTCGCGCACGGGCATCCCTGTATTTCTGCTGTTTACGAATACCTTTAATCGACTCAAAGGTTCTTGACCCATTCAGGCGCGTCACCAGATAATTGTTCAGGTTAGGAACATTCGCAGGTGCCATTAGTTCTTCCCACGCCAGTAATTGCATCGCTTCTTCGGTCCATCTCGCCTTCACGCGAGTAACATTAATCTCGTCGTTATACTCAACCGGGTGCGCCTTCTGCCGGTGCACACCAAGGCCACGTTTGGACCTGAATACTCTCCTGCACTGCGGACACGCCAACTCGTCGGGGAGAGGGCGCTCGTCCTCGTCCAGCACCTCCGGCTCCAGTGGCTGCAGCTCCGCCGTTGCTACAGTCGCACGCTCCACGCTTGCATTATCTCGGGGGAAAGGGGGGGGAGGTTGCTCGCTGGAGGTAGATGCAGAGGCATCTTCCCTTGCTCCAGAACCCGGTTCTACGAAGTTCCCAGCGAGTTGTGCATCGGATGATGCTGGAGCACGAAGACTCCGTCTCTGACTGTTAGTTTCGATATCGCGAAATCCGCGGCCGGATAGATGTACGGGACTCAACAGGGGCGCCACTAGTGGCTCCGGCAGGACGTCAGTCCTTGCCCCCGTCTCCCAACTATTCCTCTCTCGCCGCGACCAGACGGTGCGCGATGCACTCCCAACGTCACTACTAATTGTCGTAGTTGGTCGATCGTATCCTATTTTCCAGTTGTCGTATCATGACTGGGCATAACGCTCCATCCGTAGCCGAATGGCCAACGTCTTTATGTTTGGATACCAGGCAGTTGTAACATTTGGGTGGTCGGTCGGTGTTCTCGCACTCCTTTGAGCTGTGCTTGCCTGCACAGTGTTCACAGATATACGTCTCATTCCCGCATTCTCTCGCTATATGCCCAAAATCAAGACACTTGAAGCACTGGATTACGTGTATGTGATCGTTGAAACGACATGAGTACCACGAGAGATACACTCGTTCCTGCTCGATTAGTTTGACTCTATCCCGCGGCGAAAGCTCGACTATCCATGTGGTTGCTCTACGATTTCTGGGATTGAACTGGAAGATTCCTTTGACCTGATCGCTATCGGCAAGATGATTGTCTCGCGCTATCATATCAACGAGTTCTTCTACTTTCAAGTTCGTTGGGACGTCGTATATCGCTATGCGCGGGTTTCGCTTCGTGCTTTCCCTTACCACCAGACCGGCCGCGACTAGTGCAGCGGAGTCCTTAAGCTTTACCAGGTCCACGTTCTTCGCTACTATCTTGACCCCACACCCGGGCAGCCTCAGCACTTTTTCCACTCGAAGATTAAAGTCGATAGGGTTGATCGCTCTCATTGCCACAGTTTTCGTGTCATCAGCAGACTTGAACTTAGACTTCGATCCCTCCGCTGGTTCAATTACGAACGACGTGCTTTCTTCGACCGTGATCGACGGAGCACCCGGTACTTTAAGAGAGTTAAACTTAAGAGAGTCATAGTTACTCCCGCCGTTTACCCGCGCTTGCTTGAATTTCTTCACGTTGACATTCAGAGCACTGGGCAGAAATCACATTGCGTCAACACCCGCGAGGGCCATCGCAATGCTTTGTTTTAATTAGACAGTCGGATTCCCCTAGTCCGTGCCAGTTCTGAGCTGAGCGTTGAATGGCGGCCGAAGAGGACGACCAAGACGGCGCGAACCGCCAAGGAAGCCTCGCAGCAAGGAAGATCCGCGGGAGGCCAAGGCACGGGACCGAGCTCGGATCTGCAACGAAAATCTCCGTGAAGAGAAAATCGCTGTTCACCTCGCCCAGGCCCGGCACGTTAGCCAAACCCGCTTCCCTAACAAGCCCGACGCGCCCCGCTCCTCAGAGCCAATCCTTATTCCGAAGTTACGGATCCAATTTGCCGACTTCCCTTACCTACATTAGTCTATCGACTAGAGGCTCTTTACCTTGGAGACCTGCTGCGGATATGGGTACGAACCGGCGCGACAACTCCACGTGGCCCTCTCCTGGATTTTCAAGGTCCGAGGGGAAGATCCGGACACCGCCGCAACTGCGGTGCTCTTCGCGTTCCAAACCCTATCTCCCTGCTAGAGGTTTCCAGGGAACTCGAACGCTTATACAGAAAAGAAAACTCTTCCCGGATCTCCCGACGGCGTCTCCAGGTCATTTTGGGTTACCCCGACGAACTCTCTTGCGAGGGCCCGAATTGTATACGGTTCCGCTGCCGGGTTCCGGAATAGGAACCGGATTCCCTTTCGCCCGACGGGTGTGTGTCGTAATTAGATATTACATTCGTGACTCAAACACCGTCATCAACATAGGATTTCTCCTAGGGTTTAGGATCGACTGACTCGTGTGCAACGGCTGTTCACACGAAACCCTTCTCCACGTCAGTCCTCCAGGGCCTCGCTGGAGTATTTGCTACTACCACCAAGATCTGCACCGACGGCGGCTCCAGGCAGGCTCACGCCCAGACCCTTCTGCGCACACCGCCGCGACCCTCCTACTCGTCAGGGCTTCATGACGGAAAATAAATTTTCCGCCTCACTTGC
>OW203899.1:502500-505000 GCA_934046635.1 Buathra laborator | reverse complement strand
GATCGGACGATGATTTTCGAATATTTTCAAAGATTCTCGCGTGTGGCCCGATCGGACGATGGGAAACATAAATTTTACAAGATTCTCGCTTATGGACCGATCGGACGATGAATTTCGAATTTTTTCAAAGTCTTTCGCGTGTGGCCCGATCGGACGATGGGAAACATACATTTTACAAGTTTTTCGCGTATGGCCCGATCGGACGATGAAATTCGAATATTTCCAAAGTTTCTCGCGTATGGCCCGATCGGACGATGGGAAACATAAATTTTACAAGTTTTTCGCGTGTGGCCCGATCGGACGATGAAATTCGAATATTTCCAAAGTCTTTCGCGTGTGGCCCGATCGGACAATGGGAAACATAAATTTTACAAGTTTCTCGCTTATGGACCGATCGGTCAACGAATTTCGAATTTTTTCAAAGTTTTTCGCGTGTGGCCCGATCGAACGATGGGAAACATAAATTTTACAAGTTTTTCGCGTGTGGCCCGATCGGGCGATGAATTTCGAATATTTGCAAAGTTCTTCGCGTATGGCCCGATCGGACGATGGGAAACCTAAATTTTACAAGTTTCTCGCTTATGGACCGATCGGACGATGAATTTCGAATTTTTTCAAAGTTTTTCGCGTATGGCCCGATCGGACGATGAAATTCGAATATTTTCAAAGTTTCTCGCGTATGGCCCGATCGGACGATGGGAAACATAAATTTTACAAGTTTTTCGCGTGTGGCCCGATCGGACGATGAAATTCGAATATTTTCAAAGTCTTTCGCGTGTGGCCCGATCGGACGATGGGAAATATAAATTTTACAAGTTTCTCGCTTATGGACCGATCGGACGATGATTTTCGAATATTTTCAAAGTTTCTCGCGTGTGGCCCGATCGAACGATGGGAAACATACATTTTACAAGTTTCTCGCTTATGGACCGATCGGACGATGAATTTCGAATTTTTTCAAAGTCTTTCGCGTGTGGCCCGATCGGACGATGGGAAACATAAATTTTACAAGTTTTTCGCGTGTGGCCCGATCGGACGATGGGAAACATAAATTTTACAAGTTTCTCGCTTATGGACCGATCGGACGATGGGAAACATAAATTTTACAAGTTTCTCGCTTATGGACCGATCGGACGATGAATTTCGAATATTTTCAAAGTTCTTCGCGTATGGCCCGATCGGACGATGGGAAACCTAAATTTTACAAGTTTCTCGCTTATGGACCGATCGGACGATGAATTTCGAATATTTTCAAAGTTCTTCGCGTATGGACCGCTCGGACGATGAAATTCGAATATTTTCAAATTCTTTCGCGTGTCGCCCGATCGGACGATGGGAAACATAAATTTCACAAGTTTCTCGCTTATGGACCGATCGGACGATGAAATTCGAATATTTTCAAAGTCTTTCGCGTGTCGCCCGATCGGACGATGGGAAACATAAATTTCACAAGTTTCTCGCTTATGGACCGATCGGACGATGATTTTCGAATATTTTCAAAGTCTTTCGCGTGTGGCCCGATCGGACGACGGGAAACATAAATTTTACAAGTTTCTCGCTTATGGACCGATCGGACAACGAATTTCGAATTTTTTCAAAGTTTTTCGCGTGTGGCCCGATCGGACGATGGGAAATATAAATTTTACAAGTTTCTCGCTTATGGACCGATCGGACGATGATTTTCGAATATTTTCAAAGTCTTTCGCGTGTGGCCCGATCGGACGACGGGAAACATAAATTTTACAAGTTTCTCGCTTATGGACCGATCGGACGATGAATTTCGAATATTTTCAAAGTTCTTCGCGTATGGCCCGATCGGACGATGGGAAACCTAAATTTTACAAGTTTCTCGCTTATGGACCGATCGGACGATGAATTTCGAATATTTTCAAAGGTCTTCGCGTATGGCCCGATCGGACGATGGGAAACATAAATTTCACAAGTTTCTCGCTTATGGACCGATCGGACGATGAAATTCGAATATTTTCAAAGTCTTTCGCGTGTCGCCCGATCGGACGATGGGAAACATAAATTTTACAAGTTTTTCGCCTATGGACCGATCGGACGATAAAATTCGAATATTTTCAAAGTTTCTCGCGTGTGGCCCGATCGGACGATGGGAAACATAAATTTTACAAGTTTCTCGCTTATGGACCGATCGGACGAAAAATTTCGAATTTTTTCACAGTTTCATAAACATAAATTTTACAAGTTTCTCGCGTGTGGCCCGATCGGACGATGTATTTCGAATATTTTAAAATTTTTTCGCGTATGGACGTATCGGACGATGAGAAACATACATGTTACATGTTTCTCGCTCGAGAGCCGATTCGACGATGGGAAACATGAAATTTACAAGTTTCTCGCGTGTGGCTCGATCGGAAAAAGTATTTCGAATATTTTCAGAATTTTTCGCATGTGAACAGATCGGATGACGGGAAACATTAAATTGTTCATATTTATCGCGCATGGACCGATCGGACGATGAATTTCGTAAATT
>OW203899.1:485000-497500 GCA_934046635.1 Buathra laborator | reverse complement strand
CGGCGGCACCTAGGATCCCGAGGATGGTGTCCCAGCTCAGGTGATCGAAGGCCCCCTTAAAGTCCACAAAAGTGCCAAGCACATATTTGTGGGGGGACTCCTCGACCACCCTCATTGCCAGGTGCCACGCATCCTCGGTGCCCCTGCCAGCCCTGAATCCAAACTGCCGGTCAGAGAGAGCGTGTACCTCCCTCGCCTCCAACCTCCTCACGAGAACCTTCTCCAGCAGTTTGCCCAGGACCGACAGGAGGCTGATCGGTCGGTACGACCCAGCCTCGTCGGGCGGCTTCCCGGGGCCCTTTAGAATGGCCACGACGCGGGCGCTCTTCCACTGGGGCGGAAAGACCCCAGCTTCCAAGCAGTCGTTGTACATGGCCAGGGCCAGATCGGGCACAAACGCGACCAGCGCCCGCAGCATGCTGACGCCGATCCCGTCAGGACCGGGCGCGCTACCCGTCTTCATTTTCCGGAGGGCGTCCTTCAGCTCATCGAGTACGATGGGGGCCGGGGGATCGGGCACTGCGCGGCCCTCCTCCTCACGTTGCTCCCGTTCGGGAAGCCGAGGGAAGAACCGCTCAAGCAGCGCCCTGGCGCTCGCCTCCCAAGAGGTAGCAAGCGCCTCCCCAACCCTCACACTGCCGATGTCAACCGGGCCCCGCCGACCCCGGAGGATCCGATACACGTCTCCCCAAGGGTCGGCGTTGCCCATTTCGCCTACGAACGCCCTCCAGTCATCCTTTTTCCTTTGGAGGACCAGGCGGTGATAGCTCCGGTACATATCGCGATATGTGGCCCGGAGCCCCGCCCGGACCTCCTCAGGCTGCTCGCGTCTTCGGGCCCGCTGTAAGGCCACCCGAGCCCGCCTCGCAAGTCTCCTTGCCGAGGTGAGCTCCCGGCTCCACCAACGGGATTTCCTCCGCGGTACCACGCCCGCCCTCCCCAACCGAGAGTCGTTGACGCCCTGCAGTAGGGACGCAACTGCCCCGGCCAAGGCGACGGGCCCAGCTCCCACCAACGCGTCGCGATGCAGGTCGTCCGCAGCCTGCACCAGGGCGGCACCATACTCCGTCCAATCCACGCCGACGGTCCGCCACCTGAGTACAGGCAGCGGAAGATCGGCCTCTCCATCCCTTCGGAGAAGGGTGACGCATATTGCGTTATGATCCGAGTGCAGCCGGTCGGGCAGAATCTCCCACCCGACCCGATACACCCGTTCAACACCCCTCCCCAAAGTTACATCGATATCCGATCTACCCGTGGGTCCGTCGAACGTGAAATACCGGGATGGCTCGTTCAAGACCTCCAAGTCACACGCGACTATGAAGGCCTCGAACTCACCACCCCTCACGGCATTCTGGTGCCCCCTGAACCGGTTCTTGGAGTGCCACAGGCGGGACACGGCGTTTGCATCCATGCCCGCCACCACAGGGGTGCGTTCAGAAATGTCCCCGGGGAGGGAATAGTTACCGAAACGCGTTCAGAAATTGCGAGGAATTGACCAGGGGAACTTACGATATTACCCAAATGCGTTCAGAAAGTCACGAATCTTTCCCCGTGGGTAACCAACGTTTCCCCGATTTGAAAAACAAAAGAAACGTAGGTAAAATCTTTACAAAATTGCGTTCAGATACGCCCGGCAATGACCAGAGTTACCCTGGTTTTTACCGAAGCGCGTTCAGAAATGCAAGGTAATACGAAATGTCTTTCCCCAATTTCCCGACCTCCACGACGTCGGGAAAGAGGTGTGACTTGCGCAGAAGCCAGGAGGCACGTGAATTCAACGCTTAATATTGTTCAAAAATAGAACGACAGTTTGAGCGATTATTATGTGGCACTAACTAAAGACGCGAGACAGAATCAACAACGAACAATTAATTTAATTGACAAAAAACATCAAATAATTTTATTTAGTTAAAAGATATCTCTCTCTCTCTCTCTCTCTCTCTCTCTCTCTCTCTCTCTCTCTCTCTCTCTCTCTCTCTCTCTCTCTCTCTCTCTCTCTCTCTCTCTCTCTCTCTCTCTCTCTCTCTCTCTCTCTCTCTCTCTCTCCTCTCTCTTTCACACACCTCTTCCTCTCTCGTCAACGTGTCGCGATTGAAGCAAAAATTTCATTCGTCGTCTATTCGACGTTCGGAAATTGATGACACTGTCGCGATCAATATTTTTATTCGTTCAATCGAAAATTTTGATAGCAAACGGAAGAAAAAAAAATTTGAGTAATAAATGATCGAGAATCGATTTTCTTTGCGAGCCATCTTTTAATTCATTTCTTTATACATTTAATAATTGCGCGTCAAATCAATTTCAAATTAAATACGCTTTCGAGTAGAGACAGAAATACCGATAAATTAATTTTGGTAATTAATATCTCAAGAAGCGAAATAATATCAAAGGAATGCTTGCACACTACCATCGATCCAACAATCAATACAACATATAAATCGTACTTTATTGCAGATTCGTAAACTCGTATAACAATTTTTTTATTACATTACACTGGCACACGTCTTACAGAATACTAAAACACTGTGTGTATGTGTGCAAGAGAAAGCGTAAATGGTATTAAATCCACGAATTATTGAAATATGTATTACCAATTAAATTATCCATTTGCATCTGTTCTATCATATCGACAGCCTGTGTATTACATTTTTTTCGAGGTGATAAATAAAGGAACGTTATGCATGCGAGCGAAGAGAAAAATTAGTAACAATATCACAAGTTTCGACAACGATTCATATACGCGTTATTGATTTATATGTGAATCTTAAAGTGTTTCATTCGTACGTTTTTGTCGTCGAAATCTTCGTCACATATGCCACAAACTTAATTCGATTAAAACGTCCAAACCGTCGGGAGCCTGAAAATCAAAATAATAATACCATTATAATCGTATATACGCAACGTATATATCCGTATCCGTATCCGCAAAAAAATGTTTAGCCGAAGTCCGTATCCGCAAAAAATCGGAAAAAACGATGGGGGGCGCTGTGTGCTCATTCTGCGTCATCCTTTACGCGTAAAATGAGCCAAGCTGAGCGGGCAATGTTATGAATTCCGCCGAATGTCGAACAAAATGATGCTATAATTAAAAAATTCCGATATTCAAGCGGATCAAAATCAAGGAGTACAAGTACGTATACTTTGCCTGAAAATGTATCCATATATTTATTGTTTACCTAAATAATTATGAAATCGTTTATTCAATTTATGCAGATAAGCACAACTCGGATGGAGGGTCACGCAGCCACCACATTTCGCCGCACACATTTTTTTTAAAGAAGAGTATTAATTGTTAATTTTTATGACATTCCAGCGATGCTTCCGATATCTTTTCTCGCTATTAAGATTTGTATTACGCATGGGTAACGCTACCCATATTTTATTCAAGTCCAAAAAAATTTTAAAAATCGATATATTTGCGGAACCGCGTTGCTCGACGTAACGCGTATTGTTAGCAACGCAATTCTTCGATCTATTAAGCTCAACAAAAGCGCATGCAACCGATCGTTGACGACAAAACTGCGGACAAAAAAATTAATGCCAGTCGAACAATTAATTAAACATACAAACAAAAAATGTAAACTTATTTGTTTTTTTTTAAATTATTTTTTATTTGTTTAAGAGGAAAATAAAGGAACAATGTTAACATACAAGAATGGTGTCTCGCGTTATTGTCGAAACAAACGAAAAAACTCATTTTCCGTATAGAGAATGAAAATTATCGATAATGTTTCGTTACGAAAAATCGTTTTAATTCGTCGAACCGATTTTGCCGGCATATAACAGTAAAATAACGCGGTCGTAAAAACAGCGAACGGCGATTACCAAATTGGCGAAGTTTTGAAGATTTAATTAATTCGCTTAACATTATCTTGCGCTTCGACTGTTTATAGTGAATGAAAAAAAATTATGTTATACGATGTAAATATATTTGGCAGTCTATTTTATTCATGATGAACAGTAGAAATCGCGCTTATGCTTCCACTCGCCTCGTTCGCAAAGAACGATTGTTGAGATCTCCATTCATTGTTATTATTTTATTAATTATGGTACCCGCAAAAGACGACCTTTTCGGGAGAGTAAAAAAAATCGTTATATATCTTTGATATATTTTTATCGCGAGATCATTGACGGGAGTCAATGATTTTTCAATGAACAAATAAAAAAAAAATAAAAAAAAACAAAAACAAGCATCGTATTCTCTTGGAGTGGACTTTCCGCCGTTGGTTTTTCCTTCGATTCTTCGGGCTCCTTGGAGGTGTTACGTTTTAAGGTCGCTGCAGTCTCAGTCACCATTCTCTCGTCGAGATCTATAAAAATAAACGATCGAAGAAATATGAGATTAAATTTTGAATAACGATCGCCGATTTCATGTTAACAATAAAGGAAAAAAAATTATGTTGAGCAAATAAAATATATAAAAAAGAAAAAAAAAAAAAAAACTAACCGGGTTCGGGATCCGTCGGTTCCTCTTTCACTTCGACGTTATCAAATTTCTTGCCCCGAATCTTCCGTCGTCGTTCCTTCCGTCTCGGCGGATTGCTTCTCCGTTTCGACCCAACTTTGAGCTGCAAATTACAACAAAAAATCGGTAAAAATACGTCGTTAACAGTAAAATACGTCGTAAAATACGTCGTTAACAAACGCAATGTTGTGTCGTTTCGTATTTTATGCATGACGATAGAATAAGAAAAGGAAAAATGAAAACCGAAGCAAAATAAAAAAAAATATCATCAAAATATTGAAATTGTCGCCAAATAGAAAAGCAATAAAAAAAAAGAAATCGTCGTGAAGTAGAAAATAAATCGCTAAAAAATAGAAAAGAAAACGTGAAAAATATAAATCATCGAAAAATAAAAAAGAAATCGGGAAAATGTCGAAATTGTCGGAAAATAGAAAAGAAATGGTAAAAAAATATAAATTGTCGCGAAAGAGAAAAGGAATCGTAAAAAATTAAAATCGTCGCAAAATACCAAAGAAATCATCAACACATCGAAATTATTGCAAGTAAATGATGCTACTTCGGTGTCATTATTGGCCGTTAGTTGCGCTAATTTGGCAAATTCCAATGTAGAGTCACCCTCTTCGCAAGGGCGAATATACCAACTTGTTCTGCTCTTGTTCGGCATTTGTGTAGTAAAGCTCGTCGATCTCCGGTTCTTCCTCCTCCTCCATGTCGATATCGGTGTGAGCGAGGAATTCGAAATTCGCCAGAACCGAAGCTTCAGTGTCCAACATCATTTTTGTGTGTGAGGCTCCTTTTTTTTCCGTTTTTTATTATAATTTTTAATGAAGCATATTATTTTTAATTTCAATATAATTTATTGGCACACAATGTTGGAAGCAATACAGGAAATAATTGGAAAAAAAAGGTGTGCCTCTAGGAGACGAGGAAAGGATTTTGAAATTCACTGGAATCTTCGAGGGAACATGCAGAAATTCTAAAAAGAGATGAACAAATATAAGAGTTAAAAAATATACAAAAATGCGTAAAAACGCATTTTACATACAGAATGAAATAAATAAAACTTTCTTTAGAAAAATTTCAAATATCGAATACTAACCAATCGTCGAAACTGGGGGTCATTACTCTTGTGGGCCAGTTGATGACTCCGCACAGATAACACTTCGGTGAGTCGCCCGATGACATGATGGAGCACACACATCGTATGCACAGGAAACGATGGCCACAGATCTCGAATCTGTACATGTAGTCATCTTTTTGGCAAAGCAAGCATCGTCGAGCATTCATCAACGCTTCGTACGCTGCTGGTGATGACGTTAAAGGAATGAAATCGTCGACTAAAAAAAAAATATTTGTTAAAAAACTGAATATAAAAACATTCATAATCTATAATTTTTATGTAACTTACTACGTTCTCCCTCCGCTATAGGTACCTCAACGATGTCAGCTGAGAAGACAAATAGGAATTATGCTTATGGGAACTGAATGTAATATTAACCGTTATACTCACAATCGCTTGAAGAGTCGTTGGCCTCGGCGTCCATCTTGTGCTCCATCGAGATTACAAATTCTACCTAAAACAAAAAAAATTGTACATTACATTAGAAATGTCACAATTACATTACAAAAAATGTTGCCGATTAAAATTTGTTGATTTGGTAAAAAAAAAAAGTAACTCAAATCACTTCGAGTATATAAAATCAGCAAAAATTGGTTTTTTAAGGTTAAAATTGCGTCGCATTAGATTCAAGGTCGACGACCTCTTCGATCCGACCATTCCAGGTCTATATATAAAAAAGAATACTGTGCAAAAAGAGAAAACTAAAAAATTGCGAAATTAAATTGCATAAATACCTGTAACGACGACAATGATGATGATACTGCGTTTTTGGCGCGGCTGACTCTCGATGTCAAGATGATGGTTATGCCGGCAACAAATGATGAATACACGACGTTTCTCTTGTGTTGCATCCCCCAGCATTTAGTTCGATGCGAATCCGCACGTCATGCTGCAAAATGCGGCGCCGACATTTAAATGTTATGTTTCACGTAGAAGAAATAAAACAAATGAAATATGGACTTTGGCGGATATGGACTTTGGCGGATAAGTGTGTTTGCGAATACGCTACCCTACCGTCTCGTCATTGTCGACGTCACTTGTTGCGATACTCCGATTGGTCCGATCTTTCGTCTTGTTGTATCTGACGGAAATGACCAATCACAAGTAGACTTGAGAATCTTCGTTGCTTCTCCATTTTCTTTTCCCGTCTGATCGTCGAACCGAGCGTACGTGCCGTTTTTTCGCGTCGGTTTTCGTTAATTTGGGCTTTGTTTTCGCGTGGAAGTGCTTCGAGTGGTTCGCGTGGTGGATTTTTCAACGAATTATCTACATGTAAGTGTAATTTTCTTATTATTTATTTTCCGTAATAACAATACGCACGCTCACTATATACATATACATATATACACAATTTCTACACAATATTATACATATTTACATTAAATGACATTTAAATTGCATGATTTACATATTATTATACACATATATACTGTGACGGAACGACGCGAAAGTCCGACGCTCCTCCGTCACAAGGGGTCGCGTGGACGAAAAGTCGATCTGCGCGACCCATTAGGGTACAAGAAAGCTCGAGGAGCTCAAAGCCAGTAGGCCAACGAGGCGCGGCAAACCGAATTGCGAGGCCCCGCCCACAAGATCGAAGGTTCGCGGTCGATGAACCCCGCCCTCGTAAGGAGAAAGCGATCGCGCGATAATACAGACCGACTGAAACTCACGGTCGATAAGATAGGAGGTCAAGGTAATCAAAGATACGGCTTGTACGAAAGCGATAAGAAATCAAAGGAACAACCCAATGGGTAACTCACCGAGCATACAGAGCAAGAGTCCGAGAGCGAAAAATTCGAATTCAATAGTTTAGTTTTTTGTCAATAATAAATGACCGAATCGAATGAAAACAATGAACTTACGATATAAATGAAGAGGAGATCACGAGGAATACCATGAATCCCCTCAACATCTAATTATCAATCGACAAAATTGAGATAACAAGCAACCTATGCCTAAAATCGTCATAGAATTGAGAAGAATTATAGATAACCGACGTACACGAGATTTCTCTGCGAAAACAATCAACAATTTTACATAAAAAAAATAAGATTCATATGTATCTCACGATGCACGACAACATAGGTGATTAAACAAGCATGAGATTAACAACATCCCGTGAATAATCACGACGTTAGCAACAATCTCAAACAACACGGACAATAAACTTAAAAAAAAATTAATTATCTCAGCGCAAAGAAGTAAAATCAAAACGCATCTTCTGATTAACAACGATAAAGGACATGAAATACGCAGAAAATCAATAACTAACAAAGGAAAAAACAAACGCAAAGGCATTATTAATAACAACAGAGAATCAAGGGCACCGTAGCCCCTAGATACGATGGTGAGATCGCGTGATTCTTGCCCCACCACAAGCGATTTCATCCCCCCTCAATGTTCAGGGTTACGTAATAGCGTGACTCACCATCACGCCATATTTCCCTCTCCACCAGAGATTTCATCCCCACCAAAATCGAGATGACGCAAGCAACTCACGTGACATCGCGCGATCTTTCCCCCTCTCTAGCCGAATTCATCCCTACTTCGACAAATTATCACGTGATATGGGGTGACTTTTCCCCTTCCAACGCGAATTTCATCCCCAATAACGCAAAGATGATGAAACATCACGCCACATGAATAAACTCCACCCCATTGAGAATGATATAAAAGCGAGCACCCAACAAGGTGATGTACTTCAGAAATTCATCAAGTTTAGGACATAACGAGATCGTTAGTCACAACAGTTCATCCCGTTACATCTTCGTGATAAAAGACCACTCGAGTCCGTTAGATCTTCGGGATAAAAAAGGATCGCACAAGTCCGTTAGATCTTCGTGATAAAAGATCACTCAAGTCCGTTAGAACTTCGTGATAAAAGTTAGGAACGATCTCGAGCATTGGAACTCCGGGTTAACTGCGCCCGCGGTTCCATACTCTTGACGGAAAACCGTGAGCACTGGTCTGGACACCTGAGTCCATTTTACCAGTTTGCTACTGCCGAGGAAAAGAATCCTAAATTAACAGTCAATTTATTGATTGTGGGGACTGTCAGTCGCACACAAACGCGAGAAACGAAAACGATCGTGGAAATTCCTGATCTTCGGTTCTCCGTGGAAAGCGATACTCGCAGTCTGCTTTGGGGTTCCCCCTCGTTCCCTTTTAGATCAGGGAAACCGTATCACCAAACTAACCTTCTCACGAGCGCAGGCGATCAGAAATAAGCGTGGGAGACAATTCCAAAATAGTCTATTTGAATTTAGAATCCTATTAGGCAAAATTGAGTGTTAAGCTCCGCACGAGGGTAACACAACCATCGTGTGAATCTACAAAATTCGCTAAAAATACTGAACCTCGAAATTCAGCCCTTCTGGCTGCATGAACAAAAGGGTCGAGAGCCTCTCGCCGAGTCGAAAAGAAAAAAAAAATTGAACACATTAGAAATTGAGTGTTAAGCTCCACTCGGGTTACGTCCCGTAAACGAGTGAATCCGAAATTCATAGAGTCACTAAATATTGTATGTCAGCCACTCTGGCTGTTTAAATTAGTATAAGAAATCAGAGGAGTCGAAAAGCGACCTATTCATTTACAACACCCTATTGTTAATGCGCCGATGATGAGAGGGTCGGACACTCGAGTAGCGCGAAATACTCATGAGTGATTAAAAGACTTCTGAGGCCATTACAAAGTAAAAAAGATAAATAAAAAAAAAACGCGCGTACGGAAGTATCCAGCAACCCTTTGATAGTTTTTGAATCGAGTCCAAGACTAGAACCTTGCGACACCAAGGTGTCATACATAATAATTAATATAAAAAAACGACGAGTTATTCACTGATAGTTTGATAGCGATCGAGGCGAACGCTATCAAGACAGCCCTCTTAACTCGTAACGTTTCATTGGCGCCCGAACAGGGACTCGAAAGACAAAATTATCCACGCTGGACAAAACCAAATTATCGCGGCGAAAATTTAAGGAACTCCTTCGAAATAGAAGCGGATACAGGAAAGGAAGGAATAAGAAAAGTAAAGACAACGAGCGCACAATGGAAGAAGAAAAGAAAAACCCAGAGGACGTGCCTCCACCAACGACGGATGAAGAAAAACACCCGGAACAGCGGGAATTAGAAATTATCCACGATGGAACTAAAAAGAAAACATATCCCTTGTCGTACCCCCTGGGCGAGGCAAGAGGAGAGCAGGAGGAGCGAGCCAGAGGAGCAGAAGGACTCCTGCTATTACAAGAACGAAAGGCTCACCAACGAGCAAAGACGATGAACAAACGGAGCACGATGGACGCCAACAGCACGACGATTCTCGACGACAACTCGAGCGGAATCAGCGAGCCGCCAGACGTTCATCTGCAGCAATTACAAATGCAGTCAATGAACGAGCTATTAAAGCAGCTGCAAAGACAACGGGAAATCGACGACGAAGTGCAGCTTCTTAGGAGTCAAGAACTCAACGCGACGTTCTCGAAACGACTTGAATCGATGCTAGAATTCGTAACTACGAACCTCAACGCGCTGTTCAACGAGATCGGGGACATCTCAAGGAAAGTAGGTGGAAAAACCGGATATAACAAGGGAAAGGAAGAGATCTTCTCGCGAGCATTAAACACCAAGATCGGAGCAGGCCCCGCGAGTCTCGGAACAACGGGCATGGGTAACCATAGTTGGGTATTATACCCACAACCTGTGAGCGCCTGAACGCAGGCAGCCCCGCCGACACACACGCGCATGGATCCCCAACCGGTAGGCGCCACGCAAGCCACTACAGGCCTAACGCCCGCGGCAAAGACCGGTAACTTTCAACGTATAATAGACTCGCAAAAGATAAGTGACCACACACCGCCACTGGTGTCCGACTCAATGATCTACGGACCGACTAACACAAACGCGTTGTTGGGCCGCGGGAGACCCACTGTCCTTAGACACCTTTTTACCAATAAGAAAATCGGACATATTTTCATCAGTTGGGGCTTTTTTAACGAGAATCCCCAGCTCGATCCACCCAAATACCCCATACCCCCCCACAAACCCACCCCATAACCCCAACCCTAACCCGAGCCCCAGACCCCTCAACCAGCAAAACCCAGACCGTAACTCCCCCCCCCGCACCCTCGGCTTACTGCGACGTGGCCCCGGCGGAGACAACACTCGGCCCCCCCACAGGTCCGCACCCCGGTGCTACCGGGCCCTGCGGGGGCAACACGAGCTTTTTACACGCGTTGCTACGGGGCAGCCCACCCGGGTAGCGACTCCCGAGTCGGGCCCCGGTACGACCGCGCGGCCCCTGGGCGTGTCAACCCTCCATCCGAGAGGGCCTCCCAGGTTTCCCGCTGTACCCTCGCCGCATTCGCCAAAGGCACAAAAGGGGGACGGTCCAGGCGCACCAGAAGAGGTACCCAGGACATCGGGGTGTGCTGCTCTTAGCTGGAACCTCACCGCCGACCCGGAAGCGGACACGCCGCTCGGCCCGACGGATCATCGGAACACGGAGCCCCCCCGCCACGACAAGGCGGCAGCACACGGGGGAGAGTAGATAGGGACAGTGGGAATCTCGTTAATCCATTCATGCGCGTCACTAATTAGATGACGAGGCATTTGGCTATTTTTTTTTTTTTTTTATTTCGGCGGGTGATCGCCGTCCGCCATTTCCTGTGTTGGAACCGGCCGCGGATCGGCTATCGTCTCCGCTTCGAGTTCCGCGATGTACTCGCGTACTTGGTTTTTATGTCTTGGGGATCGCCTTTGTCCCTTGATAGCTTCGAGCGTTCTATTAGGAAAATGCGGTGCCAGTGCCTGGTTAATAAACCTTGCGCCTTCCCGCGTGAGTCGGGCCTCTTGCCGGGCAAGCAGGCTCGACTCCTCGGCATTCCATTGCGCACTTCTCACCGTCAACTCCTGTACCTGTCTCTCGTCGTGCCAGTTCTTATGGGCTCTCTGTTCGTGAACTCCTCTTCCTCTCATCGTCGTGAAAGTTCTATCGCATCCTTGCATTCTACAATCGAACGTTCCAGGAACGTTATTTGTCGGGCCGGTTGGACCTGAGGGTCTTCCAGCGTTATTATTGTTTCCATCCGAGGCTAGGTTTCTATTATTAGGGCCGACAATGTTACGGTTGAGGAGGGCTGGCAACCCCCCAGAACCGGTTTTTCGCAGAGGCATTTCTTAGTTTCCCATCATCTGGAGGCCAGAAGATGGTACTCGTGGCGGGAACCACGAAAAGGCGAATGCTTGCTAACTATGATCCCTATTAAGAGAGTCATAGTTACTCCCGCCGTTTACCCGCGCTTGCTTGAATTTCTTCACGTTGACATTCAGAGCACTGGGCAGAAATCACATTGCGTCAACACCCGCGAGGGCCATCGCAATGCTTTGTTTTAATTAGACAGTCGGATTCTAGGATTCATTCAGTCCTAGTCCGTGCCAGTTCTGAGCTGAGCGTTGAATGGCGGCCGAAGAGGACGACCAAGACGGCGCGAACCGCCAAGGAAGCCTCGCAGCAAGGAAGATCCGCGGGAGGCCAAGGCACGGGACCGAGCTCGGATCTGCAACGAAAATCTCCGTGAAGAGAAAATCGCTGTTCACCTCGCTCAGGCCCGGCACGTTAGCCAAACCCGCTTCCCTAACAAGCCCGACGCGCCCCGCTCCTCAGAGCCAATCCTTATTCCGAAGTTACGGATCCAATTTGCCGACTTCCCTTACCTACATTAGTCTATCGACTAGAGGCTCTTTACCTTGGAGACCTGCTGCGGATATGGGTACGAACCGGCGCGACAACTCCACGTGGCCCTCTCCTGGATTTTCAAGGTCCGAGGGGAAGATCCGGACACCGCCGCAACTGCGGTGCTCTTCGCGTTCCAAACCCTATCTCCCTGCTAGAGGTTTCCAGGGAACTCGAAC
>OW203899.1:455000-477500 GCA_934046635.1 Buathra laborator | reverse complement strand
GATGAAATTCGAATATTTTCAAAGTCTTTCGCGTGTCGCCCGATCGGACGATGGGAAACATAAATTTTACAAGTTTTTCGCCTATGGACCGATCGGACGATGAAATTCGAATATTTTGAAAGTTTCTCGCGTGTGGCCCGATCGGACGATGGGAAACATAAATTTTACAAGTTTCTCGCTTATGGACCGATCGGACGATGAAATTCGAATATTTTCAAAGTCTTTCGCGTGTCGCCCGATCGGACGATGGGAAACATAAATTTTACAAGTTTTTCGCCTATGGACCGATCGGACGATAAAATTCGAATATTTTCAAAGTTTCTCGCGTGTGGCCCGATCGGACGATGGGAAACATAAATTTTACAAGTTTCTCGCTTATGGACCGATCGGACGATGAATTTCGAATATTTTCAAAGTTCTTCGCGTATGGCCCGATCGGACGATGGGAAACATAAATTTCACAAGTTTCTCGCTTATGGACCGATCGGACGATGAATTTCGAATATTTTCAAAGTTCTTCGCGTATGGCCCGATCGGACGATGGGAAACATAAATTTCACAAGTTTCTCGCTTATGGACCGATCGGACGATGAAATTCGAATATTTTCAAAGTCTTTCGCGTGTCGCCCGATCGGACGATGGGAAACATAAATTTTACAAGTTTTTCGCCTATGGACCGATCGGACGATAAAATTCGAATATTTTCAAAGTTTCTCGCGTGTGGCCCGATCGGACGATGGGAAACATAAATTTTACAAGTTTTTCGCCTATGGACCGATCGGACGATAAAATTCGAATATTTTCAAAGTTTCTCGCGTGTGGCCCGATCGGACGATGGGAAACATAAATTTTACAAGTTTCTCGCTTATGGACCGATCGGACGAAGAATTTCGAATTTTTTCACAGTTTCATAAACATAAATTTTACAAGTTTCTCGCGTGTGGCCCGATCGGACGATGAAATTCGAATATTTTCAAAGTCTTTCGCGTGTGGCCCGATCGGACGACGGGAAACATAAATTTTACAAGTTTCTCGCTTATGGACCGATCGGACGATGAATTTCGAATTTTTTCAAAGTTTTTCGCGTATGGCCCGATCGGACGATGGGAAACATAAATTTTACAAGTTTCTCGCGTGTGGCCCGATCGGACGATGAAATTCGAATATTTTCAAAGTCTTTCGCGTGTGGCCCGATCGGACGACGGGAAACATAAATTTTACAAGTTTCTCGCTTATGGACCGATCGGACGATGAATTTCGAATTTTTTCAAAGTTTTTCGCGTACGGCCCGATCGGACGATGGGAAACATAAATTTTACAAGTTTTTCGCGTGTGGCCCGATCGGGCGATGATTTTCGAATATTTTCAAAGTTTTTCGCGTGTGGCCCGATCGGGCGATGATTTTCGAATATTTTCAAAGTTTTTCGCGTGTGGCCCGATCGGACGATGGGAAACATAAATTTTACAAGTTTTTCGCGTGTGGCCCGATCGGACGATGAAATTCGAATATTTTCAAAGTCTTTCGCGTGTGGCCCGATCGGACGATGGGAAACATAAATTTTACAAGTTTTTCGCCTATGGACCGATCGGACGATGAAATTCGAATATTTTCAACGTTTCCCGCGTGTGGCCCGATCGGACGATGGGAATGTTACGTCACGCACTTTTCGAGAACTCTTATTCGCGAACTTGCGCTGCTCTTCG
Organism: Buathra laborator; assembly: GCA_934046635.1. Lineage (NCBI taxonomy): Eukaryota > Metazoa > Arthropoda > Insecta > Hymenoptera > Ichneumonidae > Buathra > Buathra laborator. The sequence continues at coordinate 475,796 of OW203899.1, read as the reverse complement.
ATCGCACCGAGAGAAGCTGCACGCGTACACTCGCAAGGAAACAGAAAGACTGAGGAAAATAAAGGGAAAAGGGAGAGGATTGCTGTGCGTGGGAATCGCAGACAGAGAACCGTTGACCAGAGACTATTTAATAAACTTTCGAAACCGACTTCGTCGAGACGAAGTCGTAAAATATTTCTGTCAACGGAGACACGAAAAAAATCAACATCTTCAATGGGACTCGAGTTACTCGAGAATTCCAAAGGCATAACACCACGGCTCGATCACCCAAGATGAGCACGTGGGCCCCCGACACCACGCTGTGAAGAAAAGTCACTAACACCAGCAAGAAACGCCGGCTCATGTACCTGGGCCAGCCGCCATCGAAGGGATTTGCCTGTTGCTAAGCCGGCAGGTCTCTGTTGCCGAAACCTACCAACACCACTAAGCATCGAGGCTCATAGACACAAGCGCTCGATGTAGCCGAAATACACCAACACCATGACGCATCGAGACTCACGGATACGAGCTCTCGGTGACTCCAAATCTCACCAACACTACGACGCAGCGAGGCTCACAGACACGAGCGCTCTATGACTCCGAAGACGACCAACACCTCGAGCGACGATACCGACAGCTTCCCTCTAACCACTATGCATAGGGCCCAGTGGGTTAGAAAAACTTCCGATTTCCTCCAACGAGTGCAGCACCTCTCGGGCATCGTTCACAGCCACCCCCGCGAACAATAAGAGATTCCCGAAGGTCGCGAATTTGATGATTAGACAATTTCCAGTAGAATCACGCATGCATATGAATATTGGGTCAGGTCGTCATCAATATTAAAGTCTTGTAAGAACATATTTTTTATGTATTTTTCACGTATTTCCCCGGCTATACTTTATAGCTAGGGGTAGGTCAGGTATTTGCGCGTTACTCAGGTAACCATCATAAACCCTTCTGGTCTTTTCCCATCATAAAAAGTAAATCCGTAAAAATAACGAGTTAAAATATTTCTGCCTTCAGCAATATTTGTCATTGCTCAGAGACTAAACATTTAAGCGAAAATTATCTTGCAAATTGATATTGCCTCAAAGATAAACAGTTCAATTTACGATCTTTACCAGCGACGAAAGAAGAATATTGGGTTACATAGGAAATGTTTTTTTTTATTACAACTACCTCCAAACAGTTTCTTCTAAACATTTGGTTGAAATAAATAAAGATAAGTGGTGCTCGTTCGAAGAAGCAATTCTATTCAGCTCGCCGATTTGTCACGGTTCCTAGAAAGAAAAAAAAAGGGGAAGACTCCTTGCTGGGAGAGAACAGAGGATTGCACGTTGTTGCTATGTCGCCACGACGGAGAAAGCCTCTGTACCAGCATACTCTTTAGGTAGGATAGAAGGAGAAGCGACCACGTGAGCGTGGCTGGTACGAACAAGGGAAGTCAGGAGCCACCCCAAAGGGGAGGTAGCGCTGTTGGCTAGCTCGCGGGCCAGCTTCGGTACACGTGATCGTACCGAGAGAGTAGGGGAAGGGTGAGCCACCCGCGCAATGCATAGAACGTACGAGAAGGCCCACCACTCATCGATAGCCGAACTTTTCTCAACCAATAGGAAGAGAGCAATAAAAATCAAGAGACAAATGAAATTCTTAGCCAAGAGTAGGGATGAAGAAAGAGAGAATAACCAAATAATAATTATTAACAATCGTTAATAATAATCATTTTTCCATATTTTACAATAGCCAAATGTTACAATTATCGCAAAAGTTTAACCCAAAATTTGTTAATTTGACAAATGGAAAGGTTAAACAAATTAATTAATTAAGTTAATAAATTCAACATTTTAAATTGAAAGCCGACGAAAAACCATTAAGAATGAATACCAGAACACCCTGGTAGTTATGAAATTTATATCAAATTTAAATTCAATTTAATTAGATCTGTCAAATCGATATCGATCGATATTTCACATATTATAGTAAAAACCGAATGAGAACGCATGTAATAGAGCGAAGAATGAGAGCGAAATATCAATAGAGTTCAATTTTTAATATTTTTGGATTTGATAATTAATTAATTCTTTATCAAGAAAATTTTCCCTTTTTACAAGTATTAAAATCCGTAATTTTCCACCTAAAAAGGTGATTCAAATTCGAGACACTTCCAAAATAAATAAAAAGAATAAATTGTTAATTAGCAAATCCAAAATCAATCTGGAAATAGTTAATTAGAATAATTATCAATAATTGACAGCCGATAGAAAGAGAACAAGGGGGGCGTGGAAAATCACGCCTCGACCGAAAAGTTGCCCCTTCCACCACGGTCTATGTCAAGCCTATTTAAACTGTGCCCTTTACGGAGGGCCAGTGCTCATTGCTCATTACCTCTCCGAAAATCAACGTCGTTACTCTGCTCGCGACAGTTTGTATTTTTGAATCTTTGTTAAAAGACTTAGAATATTTTTCAAGTCTTGTTCTCCGTTTGTGTTTGTGAAATTGTACTAAGTTTCATTTTCAATTTGCTAACTTCAGTGAAGTTAGTAAAATAAAAATCTTTGTGCTTAATTGTGTGTGTTCGTTTTCTTCGTGAAAATCTTCGACCGCTCGGTAACTGTCTCGACACGCCGAGGGTATCGACCAAGGATCCATCGACAACCACCAGCAGCAACCTCTTCTTCATTTATTTTCGCCGGATACTTTTGCTCTTCGGTAAGTCTTATTTTTCCTAATTTGGTGATTTTTCCCCGTAACCCGTTCCTCTACAGTATCGCGATCAACAATGTACGTATCCCAGATTACTATCGCCCTTCTGGCAATTATAGTAATTGTTTTAATTTTTATTCTTTTGTGCGGAATCTCCGTGAAGATTACCGTAAATATTCGTGAGTCTAGAATCAACCGTGAAACCCCTATAGTACACTCGGGTGTACGAATATATCCATCGTCTGTTCCTCGCCGAGTCTGTATCAATAATCCGTCAGCTTTGTAAATTTCTTTATGTTCATTTCGCGAATGTACTCTAGCCTCTTCCCGAGCAATTTTCCGCGAGGTTAGGCTCAAAACGAGGCACCCGCGAATCGTAGCCGCTTCGATAACGTGTAAATTGATTTAGTTCATTGACCGAGATGAGGCCGGCTCCTCACGTAAATTCACGATTCGCGACGTAACAAAAATTGGGGGCTCGTCCGGGATTTCAAAGAGCCATTCGCGAAATTTTCGTTTCTTTTATTTTTCTAAAAAAAAAAAAAAAAAAAAATATGATTCTCAGTGTTCCTCCATCCTTCCCTTTATCGAGCATGTGTGTGAAAGTGTGTTTGGCATGGTAGTTAGCTCGCCCCACCAATGCGAGACCCGTACTCTAGTCCGCCACACCTATGCGGAACCGTATTTTAACTCGCCACATACTATGCGAGAAAACGTATTTTTAATCCGCCCCGTACTAGCGGAAACGTATTTTAGCTCGCCCACCAATGCGAGACGTATTTTTAAAAAAGTGAAATTTTGTATTTTGTGTATTGTGTCTTTTGTATGTAAATTCCGCGTCAGTTTTCGGGTTGAATTTCAGGGTAGGCTATCTGTGAATTCCGTCAATGTTTTTTCCGGGTTAATTTTTCAGCAGTGGATCGCGAGTGTTTTTTTTTTTTTTTTTTTTACCGTCATGAGAATTAGTCTCAATGTTTACCCGCTCGAAGGGGAACATTGATAAAAAGGTGTTGCACGAGTATCCGGAAGAACGGACTCGTAAGCGTAGTAAACCGGACAAGGGAAAGGAGCAGGGTGACGCGCAAACCACGCAATCGCCTCGCGCTCGCTCGTGCCCTTCCGACGGCGGTGCGGAAGCCGCAGGCTATACCGATAGGCGCGAATCAACGACAGATTCCCCGAAAAGTGAATCCTCCGACGAAGTTTTTTCTAGGGAACCGATTGATAGCTCGATTGTACCGTCGAAAAGCGTAGACAACTTAGCATCAGGAATTTTAGAGTCGATAATCGAACCGTTAGGGAAATTAAAATTAAATTCACCTCATCTTAAAATCAAAAATCCACAAAGTATTAAAATCGAAAATCCGCAAAGTTTAGAAATCAAGGAAACACCGAATAAAGAAAATTTTGAAACCGAGAAAGAAAGTTCATCGAAAAGTAAAGTCGAGTCTTCCGGGGGAGGTAGTGTGCCGTCGGGAAGCATTGCCTCCACTTCAACGTTCGTAACCGCGAAAAGTCAATTCACCCCTTTTTATAGTAGCTCTCGTACGCCCGGTTATTTTTCCGCGAAAAGTAACTTTTCTAATTTGAGAAGAGACATCGGTCTCAGTCCGTCGTTACGAACGCCGAGTGATCGAAAATTTGCGCCGTATCTCGCGACACCGAAATCGAGTCGGAGACGCGATATCTTAATTAAACCGAAAAATTTATTTACCGGTGAAAAACCAAAATTAACAATGCCTGACGAGGTGAGATTAGACGCCGCGAGTCTTGGCTTTTTGCGCGACGCGATTCGTTTGTTGCCCGAGTTTAACGGGGGTCGAGAACACTTGAGTAGGTATATCACGGGGCTGGAAGAGGCCCTCGCGATGGTAGGACCCGCCTGTGAGACTCACCTCTTGAGACTTGCGAAAACGAAATTGAGTTCCGCCGTTTGGAATAAAATATCGAAAATAACTTTTGCAAATATTCGCGAATTTACGGATTATCTTCGCGAAACGTACGATCCACCGCGTGACGTGTTTCAGCTTACCGGTGAGCTCGGTAGTAGCTTCCAGGAAAATTCAGAAAGGGTAGATGATTACGCGGATAGGATTCGTAATCTCGCCGTGAAAATTCTAGAGGCTCACAAGCATGCCGACGGTACGCTTGACGAAAACGAAAAAAATAGAATCGAGAAAATGGCACTTAGCTGTTTCGGTAGAGGATTGAAACCGGAAATCCGTCGTGAAATGGGCGACGATCGCACCCTTAGCGACGCGATTAATCGAGCGCGAGATATCGAGCGGGAACTCGCGGATTTAGATCGACTTCGTAAAGGGAAAAATCCTACCGAAAAAACTGAAAAATCCGAAAAACCCGAAAAATCCGCGAAATCAAGTAAAACCGAGAAATCCGTGGAAATTAATTTTGTTGCAACCGATAGTAAACCAGGGAGTAAGAATCAGGCAGGAGGTAGCTCCGCCGTTCCGACTTGTCAGTATTGTGGAAAAAAGGGACACATTGCTAAGAGCTGTTGGGCCGCGCAAGCCGCGTCTGGTCAGCAGTCACCGGCCACGTGCCAAATGTGCGAGCAGAAGGGTCATACGGCGAACAATTGTCCGCTGTTGGCTCCTGCACCACAGGCACCAGCGCCGAGCAATGCTGTAACTTCTCCAGGGCAGGTAGTAATTTGTCAGTTATGCTCGAAAAGAGGGCATCCCGCTGAGAAATGCTTCTCTAGGCCGTGTACGATCTGTGGGAAAAAGGGTCATCTATCGGAGAGTTGTTTTCTAGCGCAGCGAACTGCAGGAGTGCAGGCGCCAGCGGCGAAACAAAATCATCCGACGGTCCAGGTAAGTAGTGGCCAGACTCAGCCACCCGCGATTCAGTGTTATGGATGCCAAGGATGGGGGCATCTTGCGAGAAACTGTCCCTCCCGCAATCCCAGCGGAGGTAATGTTTCGCAAAATATGCCGCAATTAGCGAGTCCGATGACTTACGCTCAGGCAGCCTCTCCTCAGTATCCTCCGAATGTGTGCCGATATTGTAAAACAGTCGGACATAAATTGGAGGAGTGTCCATCGCGAATCCGTAAATACGGTCAGATCGTCACCGCTCCGGGAAACGCGAACGGCCAGCTGGAATCGGGTGCCCAGGTGGAGGCCACCGCGGACACGCACCCGACTCTCACCCTGAAAGTAGTGTAGGACAATGCGCGCCTGAGGTCGCGACCATTTTGATGGCGCGATACGTCGACGACGTAATTGGTCCGACGATATTATTGCAAGGAAAAGAGCTATCGGAAACTATTACCTTGATGCTAGATACAGGTGCGAGCAAGAATGTTTTGAAAGAGAAATGTATAGATCGTTATTTATACATTAATCGATCGAGAGTTCTTAGACTTAGCGGAATAACAGCGAATATAGTAGAAACCCTCGGTTCGGTCGAAATCCTCACGTTAGGCAAGAACACGTCTTTTCATTTAGTACCGAATAGTTTTCCGATTAGACAATCCGGAATATTGTCATCCGAGTTTTTCCGCGATAACCTTGCAAAGATCGATTATGAGAACGATTATCTAGAAGTTAACGGATTGAGAATACCGTTCCATACGAGAGAAAGTATAGTCTTCCCGCCAGGTGCAAGAAAACTTTTTTATGTCAGAATAAAAAACCAGGAAGTAACAGAGGGATTTTTACCGATCTTAGATGCAGGTGAAGGAATAACCGTAGAGCAGGGACTTGTCAAGAATGACAACGGAAAGGCTTACGTTTATATTACGAATCACCGTAGTCAAAAGGTTGAAATCGAAGTCCCCGTCGTAAAAATGTTTCCCTGTAGGTCATTTGAAACGATGGTTGACAACCTCAATAATAAAATCGTGAAAGAACAATCCATGAAAAATCCAAGTTTTGTAGAAAGAAATAACAGCTCAGGCTCCAATGCGAATCTAGTCGGAGAGACTCGTATTGTAAAAGAGAGAGTAATAGAGCCACCAAAAGTAGAAACCGTAAAGCAAGAAATCCGTTATCTTGAGTCTGAAATAATTGAGAGAAAAATCCAGTATCCGGAATATCCAGTAGAAATCTTTGTAGCCGAAGAGAATTTTGTCGAAGAGAAAAATCCAGTCAAGAATCCGGTCGTTAAAAAATGTATAGAGAGAAAAATTATTACCGAAAATCCAGTAGACGAAATTTGTATTGTCAAGAAGTCTGAATCCAAGAACCTTGTAGAGAGTGAAAATCGTGTTATCAAGGAAAAACCTGAGAATCTTTGTATCGAAAAAAATCCTGAGAATTTTGTTGTTGAGATAATCCCCGAGAAAAATCCTGTAGTTGAAAGTCTTATCGAGAAAAATCCAGAGAATCATTTTATCAAGAGAAACCCTGTAGTCGAGAATTTTGTTGAGAAGAATCCCGTGAGTTTTGTTGTCGAGAACAGTGTGATCGAGAATCCAGAGATTAGAAATCCCGTGATCAAGAATCCAGAGATTAGAAATCCCGTGATCGAGAATCCAGAGATTAGAAATCCCGTGATCGAGAATCCAGAGGTTAGAAATCCGGAAATCGAGAATCCTGTGTTTGAGAGTTTTATTGAAAATTTTATCGATTCCAATTCGGAAGATCCCGTAGGGAATGTTTTGAGAAACAATAGAGCAGTAGCCGAAAATTTTGATACGAAAAGTCCAGTAGAAAATCCAGTAGTAGGAACCAGTTGTTCAGTAGGTAGATGCAAGTGTGGCAAAAATCAGGGTTTTATCGGAGATAATGATATCTCGATAATGAGAAATCGAAACGAAGATTTTATTTTTGAGAAAAATGCTAGCGGAGGTATAGTACTAGACGCTAGTGTATCCGATAGATATTTTGTAGAGAACGGTCCAGATAAAAACGTTTATGTATCCGATAACCAGATTAGAAACGTGACAATAGAGAAAGATATTCCGAATCCAAGATTAGCTTTTTGTAAAAATCCGGCGGTATATACTCAGCGAAGAGCCGCGGATTATCTGCCGATATATAGTGTCGAAACTCAGTCTGAAAACAAGAATAAAGAAAAGAAAAATAGTGAAAAGGGAAAAAATTCTCAACCACGTTATGACCAGAGGTTTATTTCATTCGTTTTATATGTTTTATTGTTTCTTGTTCGTTCCGGCAATACCACAGTAAACTCTTTGAGTAGCGGAGAAAGTCGAAACATTAGTGGAGTCCGAGAGAACTCCGTGTATACCTGCGCCGAGGGTTCGAGTCTTGCGAAAAGGGCCACCTCGGCTCACGAGTACTTAGAGCCATTAATAGCTGAAAGATTTCTGGTAGATTGCGATTGTTTTTCTTTTGGAGCTACGATGTCGAATGACAATAGAAGCGAAAGAGTAATAGATTTGTTGAGACTAGAGCATTTGGATGAAATAGAAACAGATTCGATTAAAAAAATGATAGCAAAAACCGCCGATAGGTTTCATTTGCCAGGTGAGCCATTAGCCGCCACCGACGTAGTAATGCACAGAATCCATACTACAGATGAATTTCCCGTAAATTCGAAACAGTATAGATTCCCCGAAGTCCATAAAGAGGAAATTAGAAAACAAATAGATGAATTTTTAGCAGCAGGATTTATTCGTGAATCCTCATCTCCGTATAATACACCCTTATGGGTAGTACCGAAAAAACTCGATTCAAAAGGAAATAGAAAGTGGAGAGTAGTTCTCGATTTCAGAGCACTGAACGAGAAAACAATAAGCGATGCGTACCCTTTGCCGAATATAGTGGATATTTTAGATCAACTTGGAGGAGCTCGTTATTTCTCAGTGTTTGACCTGGCCTCCGGGTTCTACCAGATTAAGATGCACCCCGATGATTGTCATAAAACAGCGTTTACGACACCCTACGGACATTACGAGTACGTACGAATGCCGATGGGACTCAAAAATGCACCACCGACGTTTCAAAGAGCGATGGATTTGGTGTTATCAGGGTTGCAGGGTCGCGAAATGTTTGTATATCTCGACGATATAGTCATTTACGCGAAAACTCTCGAGGAACACAACGAAAAATGTGAAAGGTTGTTTGATCGACTAAGAAAGGCTAATATGACGTTACAACCGGATAAATGTGAATTTTTGAAACGCGAAGTAGCTTATCTTGGTCATGTTATCAGTGAAGATGGTTTGAAACTCGATCCAAAAAAGGTAGTTGCCGTAAGAGAATTTCCAAGACCAAAGAATGTAAAAGGAATTCGTCAATTTTTGGGATTAACAGGATATTATCGTAGATTCATTGAAGGTTATTCGAAGTTGGCAAAGCCATTGACTAACCTCTTAAGAGATGATGTCCCTTTTGTATGGGGAAATAGCTCAGAAGAAAGCTTTAACGAGTTAAAAGAGAGACTTTGCACAGAACCGGTTTTAATTTTTCCAGATTTTACAAAGCCATTTATAGTCACAACAGATGCGTCCGGTTACGCAATCGGAGGTATTTTGTCTCAAGGATTAATAGGAAAAGATAAACCCATAGCATACGCTTCACGTACCTTTAAGGATCCAGAAATTCGGTATGATACGTACGAAAAAGAAGCCTTAGCGATCGTATATAGCGTTTTACATTTTCGACCGTACCTTTATGGTAGAAAGTTCACTCTGGTTACTGATCATAAGCCTTTGATTTGGTTCAAGAACTGTAAGGATGGTAATGCACGCGTCCTTCGTTGGAGACTGAAATTGTCCGAATACGAATACGACGTTGTGTATAAAACAGGGAAAACAAACGTGAACGCCGACGCATTATCGAGAAATCCTGTCGAGACGCACTTTAACGAGAGCGACGAAGAGATTTTCGTGACATGCGAGGATAACGACAATTCCCTAACCACCCACGAGATATTGCGTTTACTCGAAAACACCGATATAGAAACCGATGGAGAAAGCGATGAGGAGTTTCCGTATGAAGAGGATTATGAAGAGCTATGGAGAGAGTCACTGACCCCTATACAGCTGCTCGAGGCCGACCGAAAGGACGATCCGAGTGAGTCAATGGGCCAGTCGACTAACCCTTTAGCCGAGCATGAACTCAGGTCAACGGAAGACCTTTCGTATATTGTAGGAATAACAAGGAATCAAGCTAAACAGCAACAAAAGGAAATATTACAGCCTGTAGCTAATCCACCTGTGAAGGAAATTTCGAAACAGGTGGAAGAAACGCCAGTGCGTGTAATTACCCGACGTCAAGCGAAAAAACAACAAGAAGAATAATTACAAAGAGAAGGTAAGGTAGATAAACCTCCAATTGAAGAATCGCCTCCGAAGAAAAAACCAACAAAAAAGAAAAACCAATCGAAGATTTCTTCACGGAAAAACCCTCCACGGAAGAATCAGCAACAGAAGAAAATAGATCCAATCGAATCCGAAGATTCTGCATCTGAGGAAGATGAGAATCAGGTAGGTCCAAGTCATCGAGAAGAACCAATGGAAAATTCACCAGATGAAGATTTTGAAGATTCACAAGACGAAAACTGCGAAAATCCGAGAGATAGAGATTACGATCCACGAGAAGATTTTATCACCAACGAAGATCCAAACTCCGATAACGAAGAAAATTATCAACCTGAAGAAAATATACCGCAGAGAATGGATTCCGAAGATGAAAATAATTCCGATGAAGAAATTGAAAACAATAACGATTCCGACAAAGACGACTTGCCGTTAGAAGAACGACTTCGACTGGAAAACGCAGAAAAACCACCTTCGAGAAATATCATCGAATCGCGAGATCTCTTTTTTATACGAAAAGATACTCTCGCGTATTTCGTCAAAACCAGCGGAGCACCCTTCGACCTCGGATCTCGAAAACTCGTTGAGCGTAGAGAGTTGCCATACTTCCCTGATCTCGTACTTGGCCAAGCCAGCGCGGTGAAGCGAGGGAACAGGTACCATATAGCTCTACCTGTCAGCGACGAGTCCGGAGAGGGTCTGTCGGGAACATTAGCTCAAATTAATAGCTCGATTATTGGCCTTCGAAATACAATGGAATCTTTAAATATTCCGAGTGTCAGTATCGCCAAAACAGAGAAAGTAGGTAACGTAGTCTGGGATGAAATAGCTTCAAAATTACGATCTGGATTTAATGGGAGCGCGATAAAAGTAATAGTTTGTCATGGGATAATTCGGTATCCAAAGAAAGAAGAGAGGTACGAGATTATACGCGAAATGCATAGCTCAGCTGTGGGAGGCCACCGAGGAGTTGGCAAAACGTATAATCGCGTGCGACAACACTTCTTTTGGGAGAAAATGAAAACCGATATTCAACAATTTATTCAACAATGTTTGCCGTGTCAATTAAAAAAATGCGATAGGTTCAGAACAAAACAGCCAATGTTAATAACAGATACACCGGGAACAGCTTTTGAGAAAATAGCAATGGATATAGTCGGTCCGATACCAAAAACAAAAAAACTTAACGAATACATTCTCACGATCCAGGATCAATTCACAAAGTTTTGTATCGCGATTCCCTTGCCGAACGCAATGGCAGTAACGATAGCTGACGCGTTCGTAAAACATTTCATTTGTATTTTCGGATCTCCTAAGGCAGTACTGACAGATCAAGGCAGTAATTTTCTGAGCGGATTAATGAGACGATTAGCGAAAAGATTGCGTATCAAGAAATTGCGAACAACAGCGTTTCATCCTCAGTCCAACGGATCACTCGAGAGGTCTCACCATGCTCTAGGAGAATACCTGAAGCAATACAATGGTCGAGAGTTCGAGTGGGACGAATGGGTGGAATTGGCAATTTTTAATTACAATACCAGCGTCCACGAAGGAACTAAACATACACCATATGAACTCGTTTTCGGAAGATTAGCGAGAACACCATCAAGCGAAGAAATTCATCCTGAAGATAGATTGCAGACATATAATAATTATCTCGTAAAAATAATAACTCAAATGCATGAAATTCGAGCTATTGCACGCGAAAATTTAATAGGAGCAAAGGAGAAATCGAAACTTCTTTACGACCGAAAGATAAATCCGAAAACCTTTCAAGTTGGAGAATATGTATTTTTGAAAAAAGGCCCTAAGCCGAAGAAGCTCGAAGATAATTATACAGGGCCGCATGAGGTAGTAGAGGTGATGGGGGACCACAATGTCCGAATAAAAGTTAAAAGGAAAACACAGGTAGTGCACGTCGATCGACTACGGGTATCGCATATTACCCCCTCATAAAACGCGTTACTTACCAAGGATCTTCGATTACAGCGAAAAAAAAAATGGCTGCCCAACAATCGTCCATCGCCGATCTCCGGGAACTTTTGAGAATGAACGAAATGGTGGCTACATATACCCTCCTCCGGGAAAAGGAGGAAGGAAGATCTAATTCCGCCTCCTACATGGTGGAGGTGGAAGATTATATGGGCATCGGTTACGGAGATACCGAGGAGGACGCGAGGGAGGCCGCCGCCAAAAATTTAATGTCGGTTATTTTGGAGATTGACAACGACGACCCGCTCCCAGTCAATATCGTTCGCCCGTGCCCCCCTAGGATAGTAGAGGAGGAGACTAGGAACGACGAGGAACCCGATGAGCTCAACCTTGGTTTCGAGGTTGACGCTTCCGCTAATGCTACAGAATTCCTGCAGAGATTATTTACAAAGGCCAATCAACTGACCGCTCCGACAGAGCGCCAGGTCGAGGCACTCTGCGAGTATTTCGTGGCATGCATGCGCACGGCTGGTCACTATGTCAGCCGTGAGGTCGAGGTTACCGATGAGGGACTTCATCAAACGGAATGGCAAATGAATACATTCCCGATGTTTTACCTCCTGTTAGCCCACCATAACAAGACCCTAGTGGAATTAAATATGTTAATGGTGGCGATACAGTTTTTTTTAGCATCTCGGAGAGTCGAGGAATGGGACGCTGCTCAAGCCGAGGGTGACTAAAACTGTCCCCCCGGATAGCTGTCCCATTGAACAGAAATAGTTATAGGATTGTATATATATGTATATATTATATTACATAGAAATAGATAGGTTAGTTGGAATTTTTCTATTATTTTCTTTTTTTTTTATATATATATTCCTTTAAAGTTAAAATCATATATTTTTCTTATTTTTTTTTCTATAAGCATATTATATAGTTAGAATTGTATAGCTAGGAAAAAAAAGGTTAATTAAAAGAATTGTTTTTTTTCAAAATTCTTAGTTCGAGTTTTATTTTAAATTTTCAGCAGCGAAAAAGAAAAAAAAAAAAAAAAAAATATATATGGAACGGCCCCATCCGGAGGAATTCCTACGGGAATATATGCAGAGGCGTAGAATAAGGCCTCATTTCGAGTATGCATTTCTCGACCATTGGGTGTGTCAGGTGACCTGCGGGCCATACAAATCCCAAGGCAACGGGAAAACGAAGGAAGATGCCAAAGCGGTAGGGATATTCCGCATGTGGGTAAATCTACGGAGAACACTGGTGTTCCCTTGGATCCAACGGGTAAATGCTGGAATAGGAACAGAATGTAACAAGGAAAACGTTCTGGAAGTATTAAGCAATATAGCACACCAGGTGAAACGACATAGAGCCTCCTGGAGCGAGGGTTATTCATTAATTTATAGAGATGAACTTGAACGATTGTTAGATTCACAAAATATAGAGTTAACAGAACGCCAAGTGATACATAAGACACAAAGCCTCATGTATTGGGAATTAAATACCACACCCATTATCGTTCATGTAACCAGCGGTATCTTGCGAAGTGAACTTCGATATACGCTTCTCCTTTCCGTCATTGAAACGTGTAAACAACGTTTGGAGAAAGTTGGAGTATTATCGATGATAAATTAGGTATAGTTGCATGCTTATAATAATTAAGGAAAAAGCAGAGAGGAAAAATCTTAGAGAAAAAAAAACGTTTGTTTAAAGCAAAATGGACGGAAGGAGGCAACCGGGAAAACCTCATCCTCATCCGATGGCGAGACTGCAAGAATATTTGAAAGCAAGATCGATAGAAGCGCACGTTAAGTGCTCGCGTATCTCACAAACGAGGTGGGATTGCCGCTTGACTTGCGGTCCATATCTAACGCACGGAGATGGACAGACCAGGGCAAAATCAAAATATTTTGCTGCGAAAAAAATGTTAGAATTATTAGCAGAAGTAAGAAGTTTCCCGTGGCTAGAGCAGGACATCCGTTGGGATGATAAGATAGAAGAGGAAGCAAACAGAGGTTTCCTGCGTGAAATCCTAACGCGTATAGAAAACAGAGTACGAGGGTGTCGCTATTGGTGGAATAGCTCTAGTGCCACTCTCCTTCAAGAAGAGTTGATTTGTCTCCTGCAATCGCAAGGAGCAGGAATACGTGAGAGTATCTATCCCGGTCGAAAGGAAACTTTGATCGTATGGGAAATAACCACGAAACCAAAGATAATTCAATTAGCGTCCGGACAGACGTTTAATCGAATTAAATACGACCTGCTCCTTGAGACTATCGATAGTTTGAGAACGCGACTAAATCTGATTGAGATGAGTGAATGTATAGTTATTTAAGAATTCCCTTTCTGAAATACCTCATATATTTTTTTTTATATATAAAAAAAAAAAAAAAAAAAAAGAAAAAAAATCCTAGATGCATACGCTAATTAGTAGCGGAAAAAGAAAAATTTGTAATTTATAAAATATTATTTTCTTTCTATATATTCCAAAATCATAAAAAGAGTTATTTTTTTTTTAAAGAGTTTATAGTTAATAATTTTGAAAAGTTTATAATATTTAGAGATAATCTATTTTCCTATTAAAAAAGTTATATTTTGAATAAGTTGAGAAATTTATATAATCTATTTTTCTATTAAGAAACCATAGTTGATAATTTTGAAATTTTTAAAGTTTATTAATTTTAAAATCATAGTATTAAAAATTAGAATATTTCGGTAGCAAACTTCCTCGTCTACGAAAAGGGTAGTTAAGGGGGGGGGGCTTGAACAATGCAACTTCATCAGTTAACTCCATTGATATTCATGTGGATATGGATATGGAATGGACCACCGATTGTAAACAGCCTATTGGGATACGAGTGTGGAGGGATGGCATCAAACATCACCACACTATCACTCTTGGATGTGGATGAATGCGATATTCCACCGCCTATCTTGAACGTGACAACCGAACGGATCCAGTTTCTTCAAATCAACGAATACGCAACAGTACACGTGTGACAATGCAAGATCGAGGTTCGTCGAACGGTTCTTCGGTGCGGAATGCATTCGCACGTCAGCAACGTAGATGGTGGAAGAGCATCGTATATAAAGGAAATATCACGTGAAGCCTGTGAGCAAATCCAGATGTACAGTACATTTCAGATAGATCAGGTACAATTCGCTGGAGCTCGACCAAACCAGACTATATCCTTCCCCGCAACGTTAAACGGCTGGGTAGGAACCGATGGCTCGTGCGAAGGAGTTTCGTACACGGACCCTTTCGGTAGTTGGAGTTCAGTTTATGTGCTTGCAGATATAATAGTGACCCTTCGAGATTATCGTGCGCGAGTCGGACTGAAAAACAATATAGTTTATTTGAACTCAGGTATGAGATGTGAGCTAAGCAAAGGACAGTGCGCGGATATCGAAGGTGGACCAACGTTTTGGGATCCGATTCCTTTGGACAAGTGTGGAGATAAACAATATAGTGTTTTGTACGAAGGTATGGCGCAGCGAAGTATAAATCAAGACTCCGGAGTTTTGTATTCGCTGACCGCGTCGGACATTACCTTCGCGCTTACCACTCTCCCTCCGATAACAGTGTGTGGACAAGTGTTGATACGAACGGAACATCCTCGACTCTTGATACACGAAGTGAGAGGAGAACAAGGATTCGTGAGTGCAACTCGATTGGACGTTACTAATATGGACATTTTCGCGTATGTAAATTCAAAATTCGTGTATGTGGAAAGACACATTAAAACAGAGATTCAACAACTTTACCACGACGTTATGAATCACAAGTGTAGTCTGGAGAGAGAGATGCTGAAAAATCGATTGGCGATAGCGACTCAATCTCCGGATGAATTCGCATATCAACTGATGAAAGGACCAGGATATATGGCCGTAATCTCAGGAGAGGTAGTACACGTTGTAAAATGTGTACCGGTCGAAGTTCGAGTACAACACCTGCAAGAGTGTTACACACAACTACCAGTAGCCGTCGGAAATGAAACACAATTCCTGTCACCACGAACGCACGTGTTGATGAAAAGAGGAATGCAAATAAATTGCAATCGCCTCGTGCCGACAATGTACATGATCGAAGGAGAATGGTTCGGCCTAACGCCTGGGCCAGTCCGAGTAATCCCTCCGGAAACAATGAAACCAATGACTAAACCAACATGGAGATATCGCAACACCCAGTCATTGGCCACCAGTGGGATATATACAGCCGCTGACCTCGACCAACTAAGGGATCATGTGATGTTCCCCGCCGAGCAGCCCGCCGTACTCAATACCGTGGCAAGAGGATTGTTGGGTAAACCAGTGGTTTCGCAAGGAGGATCCATTGCAAATCTTTTGAAAGGACCGGAATTTAACAAACTCATGGAATCTGCGTGGAATAAAGCATGGGCAAAGTTCGTCTCCTTTGGACACATTAGTGCGGGAGTGATCGGTGTGATAATGCTAATCCGTGGAATCAAACTTTTGATAGACACTATTATACATGGATATGCACTGCATACAGTATACGGATGGTCTCTATATCTGATAGGAGCAATATGGGACTCAGTAACAAACCTATTGTTGCATCTCAAAAGAGGTGTAGAGAAAACCCCTCCGCAGGTAGTGACAATGAACGTTGCAAGTGAGACGGTACATCTGCCCATTGAACAGGTACCTCCACGACAAGACAATGAAAGACAAAATAGTGGCCCTAGTGCACCTGCGAGTTCGGTGCCAATAAACAATATGGTTCCAGCCGCAAGGGCCGACATTTCGCCCACTATTTCTCTCTATCCGAATCTCGGAAGAACGGGTTAAAAAGACAAAACCTTTTCAAAACAATAATTTTTTTTGTTTGTTTATATCATTTTTATTTTATTTTTTTTTTTGTGTTGCTCGTGGAAGTGCATGTGCATGGTAATCCGTAAGGGAAACCATGAACTTTAAAATCATGAACAAAATTTTTTTTTTTTTTTGTGTTGTTTTGATTCTTTTTTTTCAAACCTAAAAGTCAACATGGTGCCGTACGGATCCGATGTCATCACCTTGGCCATTGAATTGAACCAGTCGTGGCCGCAAGGAGCGCCAGCTGGGATAGAGGACGAGATCGAGTATTGGTACACCCCGGAAGGGTTGTACGTACCACCGGAGTGGAGACTGTTGGCCGATCACGTGGTTCGTTCGTGGGTGAGGGCCCTGAAGGAGGCCCGACACCTGAGACTTGGCGGCCATCTCTATGAGATAAAGGCGGACACCGCGGTGCCTGTAGGCCAGAGACCCGACCTTATTTTATATGAGAACGCGGACAACGAGTTCGAGCCGGAAGATGACGACGATGGGTTTGAGGATAATTAAGCCTCAACCCTTCGTTCGCATTAGCGGCGGAAAAAAAAACCATAGTATATATATATCTACATTCGTATTATTTTTCTTGAGGGCACGCCATATAAGTGCCCCTTCATACACATATATATATATATAATTTTTTATTTTATTATTACTTATTTTTCTTAAGGGCACGCTATATAAGTGCCCCTTCACATATACATATATATATTTTTATTACTTATTTTTTCTTAAGGGCACGCTATATAAGTGACCCTCTAATTTTAATTAATTATTCATTCTTTTTCTTCATATATCTAGATTTAACTATCAGAATAATACTGTAGCTCCTAAAGCAAATTATTTTGATTATTTTAAAATAAATTTGTTGCACTTTTATAAAAAAAAATATATATCTCCTCTAAATTTTATAGTAGTTTAGAAGCACGACAGATTAGCATGTTTTCAAATCAATAGAGTCAAGAACCTTTTTGTCACCTAATAATCATCCTTTTTCAAATCCTATCCAAATAAATCCTTATGATTTATCTGATCATATTTTTTTTCCCTTCCTATAAAAAGTCATTTTTGCATCCCATAACATTATATTTTTATATTGAGTCTTTATTTGGATACTCCAGTATCCCAAATGTGAAATCATCATATCATCAAGTCCACAACAGCGAAGGAAGAAACCAAAGAAGAGGTTTTCTCAGTCCATAGTCAACAGCATCTGGAAGAATCATCATTGGAGAAATCTACAATCCCAACGTCAAAGAAAGGCACGTTACCTCCGATCGATTATATTCAACAACCAAAAAAACAACAGATTGTATCTCGTTTTGTTTTATATTATTTCAGAAATCTCAAGATTTCAGCATCCAGGACGAGCTGACCCAAAAAGCATTGTATCATTTTATGGCCTCTGCCGAGGACGATCGTCGTTCTTCGAAGCGACTCTCGTTTTCCGGGGGAGGTGTTACGTCACGCACTTTTCGAGAACTCTTATTCGCGAACTTGCGCTGCTCTTCTATCGCACCGAGAGAAGCTGCACGCGTACACTCGCGAGGAAACAGAAAGACTGAGGAAAATAAAGGGAAAAGGGAGAGGATTGCTGTGCGTGGGAATCGCAGACAGAGAACCGTTGACCAGAGACTATTTAATAAACTTTCGAAAGCGACTTCGTCGAGACGAAGTCGTAAAATATTTCTGTCAACGGAGACACGAAAAAAATCAACATCTTCAATGGGACTCGAGTTACTCGAGAATTCCAAAGGCATAACACCACGGCTCGATCACCCAAGATGAGCACGTGGGCCCCCGACACCACGCTGTGAAGAAAAGTCACTAACACCAGCAAGAAACGCCGGCTCATGTACCTGGGCCAGCCGCCATCGAAGGGATTTGCCTGTTGCTAAGCCGGCAGGTCTCTGTTGCCGAAACCTACCAACACCACTAAGCATCGAGGCTCATAGACTCAAGCGCTCGATGTAGCCGAAATACACCAACACCATGACGCATCGAGACTCACGGATACGAGCTCTCGGTAACTCCAAATCTCACCAACACTACGACGCAGCGAGGCTCACAGACACGAGCGCTCTATGACTCCGAAGACGACCAACACCTCGAGCGACGATACCGACAGCTTCCCTCTAACCACTATGCATAGGGCCCAGTGGGTTAGAAAAACTTCCGATTTCCTCCAACGAGTGCAGCACCTCTCGGGCATCGTTCACAGCCACCCCCGCGAACAATAAGAGATTCCCGAAGGTCGCGAATTTGATGATTAGACAATTTCCAGTAGAATCACGCATGCATATGAATATTGGGTCAGGTCGTCATCAATATTAAAGTCTTGTAAGAACATATTTTTTATGTATTTTTCACGTATTTCCCCGGCTATACTTTATAGCTAGGGGTAGGTCAGGTATTTGCGCGTTACTCAGGTAACCATCATAAACCCTTCTGGTCTTTTCCCATCATAAAAAGTAAATCCGTAAAAATAACGAGTTAAAATATTTCTGCCTTCAGCAATATTTGTCATTGCTCAGAGACTAAACATTTAAGCGAAAATTATCTTGCAAATTGATATTGCCTCAAAGATAAACAGTTCAATTTACGATCTTTACCAGCGACGAAAGAAGAATATTGGGTTACATAGGAAATGTTTTTTTTTATTACAACTACCTCCAAACAGTTTCTTCTAAACATTTGGTTGAAATAAATAAAGATAAGTGGTGCTCGTTCGAAGAAGCAATTCTATTCAGCTCGCCGATTTGTCACGGTTCCTAGAAAGAAAAAAAAAGGGGAAGACTCCTTGCTGGGAGAGAACAGAGGATTGCACGTTGTTGCTATGTCGCCACGACGGAGAAAGCCTCTGTACCAGCATACTCTTTAGGTAGGATAGAAGGAGAAGCGACCACGTGAGCGTGGCTGGTACGAACAAGGGAAGTCAGGAGCCACCCCAAAGGGGAGGTAGCGCTGTTGGCTAGCTCGCGGGCCAGCTTCGGTACACGTGATCGTACCGAGAGAGTAGGGGAAGGGTGAGCCACCCGCGCAATGCATAGAACGTACGAGAAGGCCCACCACTCATCGATAGCCGAACTTTTCTCAACCAATAGGAAGAGAGCAATAAAAATCAAGAGACAAATGAAATTCTTAGCCAAGAGTAGGGATGAAGAAAGAGAGAATAACCAAATAATAATTATTAACAATCGTTAATAATAATCATTTTTCCATATTTTACAATAGCCAAATGTTACAATTATCGCAAAAGTTTAACCCAAAATTTGTTAATTTGACAAATGGAAAGGTTAAACAAATTAATTAATTAAGTTAATAAATTCAACATTTTAAATTGAAAGCCGACGAAAAACCATTAAGAATGAATACCAGAACACCCTGGTAGTTATGAAATTTATATCAAATTTAAATTCAATTTAATTAGATCTGTCAAATCGATATCGATCGATATTTCACATATTATAGTAAAAACCGAATGAGAACGCATGTAATAGAGCGAAGAATGAGAGCGAAATATCAATAGAGTTCAATTTTTAATATTTTTGGATTTGATAATTAATTAATTCTTTATCAAGAAAATTTTCCCTTTTTACAAGTATTAAAATCCGTAATTTTCCACCTAAAAAGGTGATTCAAATTCGAGACACTTCCAAAATAAATAAAAAGAATAAATTGTTAATTAGCAAATCCAAAATCAATCTGGAAATAGTTAATTAGAATAATTATCAATAATTGACAGCCGATAGAAAGAGAACAAGGGGGGCGTGGAAAATCACGCCTCGACCGAAAAGTTGCCCCTTCCACCACGGTCTATGTCAAGCCTATTTAAACTGTGCCCTTTACGGAGGGCCAGTGCTCATTGCTCATTACCTCTCCGAAAATCAACGTCGTTACTCTGCTCGCGACAGTTTGTATTTTTGAATCTTTGTTAAAAGACTTAGAATATTTTTCAAGTCTTGTTCTCCGTTTGTGTTTGTGAAATTGTACTAAGTTTCATTTTCAATTTGCTAACTTCAGTGAAGTTAGTAAAATAAAAATCTTTGTGCTTAATTGTGTGTGTTCGTTTTCTTCGTGAAAATCTTCGACCG